>WOGP01009533.1:0-10691 GCA_015342065.1 Leptinotarsa undecemlineata | reverse complement strand
ACTTTCTGATCATTCCCATATTGATTTCAATTTAATATATCTTTATAAATGTCTTTATAAAGCTTGTAAAGCTTTATAAAGACATTGTAGAAGTTTCTTCGGAACAAACACATTTTCAGTAAAATTACACAGTTCAACAAACAAGTACATCCAGTAGAGTTATGGCTTAAATTTCTCTATATCCTATACTATTGTATATCCTATACTATTGTTTCTTTGACTGTGATTTCACTAAATTTTTCATTTGATCAATACAAACATCAATACACTCTAGACTCTAGACTAGAGTGTCTAGAGAATGATAAGTGCTCCACTCCTGTTGATGAGTAGGTGGATTGATGTGAAACGCCAGAAAAATACCGAATCTCATCAAACTCGAGGTATGAATTCACGCTTTGATAGAGTATCTTATTAATGGAATTTTTAGCTTCAATAACATCTTATTAATGACAAATTAGTGAAAATTATAAGCGTCAACCTCATCAGAGAGCAGTTACTCTTGCTCGCTTTTAAGTTAAATGGTTTTCCACTCCAATAAATCGCGCGACGCGTGCTTTTAAGGTCCTTATATATTTCTCCGTTGAACAAAATGAAACTTTGCTTTGACATTATGAACTCCTTTCTCTCATCCAAAGGTGTTCTCTAATATAAATTATCCCTCTTCCCAAAACAAAATTAACACTGCACGTCTTCACGTCTCCATTAGGAAAAGAGACGGCGAACAGCAAGGGTCTTCGTGCAGAAGTGGGATAGCAAGCGGGTTGTAAAACTCGTCGAGATGAAGAACAGTTGAAATAAGATAGATGGGACCGCCATTTTAGCTACGTATTTTGCTGCCATGCATTTCATTGTAGGAGCAAAGTTAGTCGTGCAAAGTAAGACTCGGCGTTCGTTTATTTCTCGGCTCATATTCGAGCAGAATTTTGCTGAGCGATAGTGTTGAGTGTAGCTCAAAGTAAAATTACGTTCCTTCAACTTTCGCAAAACTAAGAAAATTATGCTCTTGTATGGTGGCTGGCACGAGAGATGCCTGCCATGTAATAATATTCCTCGTATCTATCAAATTAAAAGTTTTTCAACTACTCCTTCATATTCGAAGGAGTTTCTCGCTGTTGCTTGAACTTCGTTTAGATGGAGGGATAGGAACTTCAGGGAACTTTTGATTCCCAGTAATGGGCCGCGATGACGAAATTTGAAATGAGTTACTGATCTGGGATGGGAGAGTATGAAAAAAATTGAGAGTTCAGTACTGAGTGGTGTAATTACTCATGAAAATATATGTAGACGATGTTATGTAAGTAGATAAGGCTCAAAGGAGTGACTCTAATCGGCCATTCATTGTTTTTAGCGAGGGTCTCACATCTATTAAAAACCGACCGAATAAATCCAAATTTTCAACGAATGTGATGGTTACTTTATTCATCAGTGATTTTTCAAGTCAACTAGCTGCCAGACGCTGAAAATCTGAGTATGTGCTCTGCTACCAGAACCTGAATTTCCTCTGAGGAAGAATTCACTCCAAGAAAAGACAAATTTTTAGATGTGGACAATATCAAAATACTGAAGAAACTCTCTAGTCATAAACCTATCAATATTTGATTATTGTCAATATATGTGAAATATAAAACTTTATATCCTCCCGACTATGTGGAATGGAATACCTGTTTTGATAACTGACACTCTCTATCAGCTTCACTATACTCCTGTTTTATTTCAAGGAAACAACTTCTTTGCTCGCAGATTAGAGCGTTTCAATTTGTTTAGCAAATAATGTCGCTAGGCGAAAGGGTATATTTCGGTGTTGACTTTTTCATAGCATTCAAAATCTTCGTAACTTCACATTTCATTGCACTTGGATTGTAATCATTGATATCAATATCGTTCAAAGAAATTGAGTCGCTCCCCATGGTATGAATTATAGCTCGACATTTGGGTTTTTATTGGGAAATATCCCATCGGATAAATGTATTAGCACAATTCATGTCATACGTAAATACATGTATTGTTTTGCGACCCATCTCAGTTTTGGAAACAGTAAGCAGACTCCGTCATGTTGAAAAATTGAAAAACCGGTTTTTACGGGCAAACAAGATGCTCAACCAAGAGCGATATGAACAAAGTAAACGTCTAGAAGGTAGAGTAGACCAGGTATGGTTGTCTCATGAGTTGGTTTTCACAGGGACCATGTTGGAAAATCGCGATCGCGAGAGCAATATCTCCATCCTAACGTTATTTCAGTTCACTCTCACCTTACCTTACCTAACCTAACCTACCTTAACCTAACCTTACGTAACCTAATCTAACCTAACCTAACATAACCTAACCTAACCTAGCCTAGCCTAACCTAACCTAACCTAACCTGATACATGTATTTTTGATGTGATATATATGATTCATGATATCACTATCCGTTTTCATGAATGAATATCGATTCAGAGTTATTTCAGGGGGTTATATTTTGAAATGTATTTTGGGGCTGGTTGTCTCAACTTGACGGGGGCTGGTAGTCACATGTGACAACCAACACCATATATGTGTGCTGCATTTTTTGTTGGCTTTTTGAGCTTCTGCTACACACACACACACACACAGTTTTGTTTGTTTTAGAAATAATCATAGAAATGTCATGGCATCGTATGAGAGAGTCTAATCGACTAGTATTGCACGCGGTGATAGTACGTGCTGCAAAAGAAGTGATTTTGGGATTAATTAGTACTGCACCCTGAGACGTTTTTTTGAAAAATTCACTGTCGAGAAAATAAGCAACAAAGTATTATCAATACCATCAAAAAAAAGTGGTTATCAAAGGTATAGGCAAATCTTCACTAACAAATAGAAGAAAGAATTAGAAAGATACGTACTTATGACTTCAAGCATTTATTTAGGTTCGTCTCCCAAGGATATTCCAAAAACAGCGTTACATTTACCAGATCACATTTGCCGTAGCAGGATACCAAGTTTTATTTACCATAATTGTGATTTCGAATATTCTCTGAATTTTTGACTGATTAACTATAATTTCGCTAGGACGAGTATTTGTAGTTTACACGCAATGCGGCCTCATGGATATTTTTGGTATTTTAGTTACCAGAAGGAAGTTATTTATTTGTAGCAAATATGTTTGTTTCCCACAAATGAGAAACTTTTTTTTCTCTTTTTGGATATAATTGAATCCGTATGTTATTCCACATTCAATGAAAATATTCATTTGAATGTTTTTTATACCCCTCAATTACCTATGTGACTACCTGCCCCAGATACTGTGACAACCATCCCCGGCCCGGGGTTGGAAGTCATACTTCTTCTTTTGCATAAGAACTGGTATATTGCTTCTATGGATAATGTTGGAAAAAAGAATATGATTGAAAAATATCATTGATAATTTATGAAAAAGGACACTGAAAATGCGAAAGACAAAAAGTGTGACTTCCAATCCCGGTCTCCTCTACCTAACGTTATTTGTTGAATTATTGAATTAGATTATACGTTTCTGGTCACGGGAAGGCAAGGTACTTACTTTTTAGATACTTAGGTAGTTTGAATATCGTTATGAAATTATGAAAAATGTGAAAGAAGGGCACATGTCAGTGTCAAACGGTACCGGCGAGAAAATATTTGCGAATGAAAGTCCCTGGTATGAAAAACGGGATGTAAAAAGATTTCAGTGTGAGATTATAGTGAGAAAAGGTAGTTGCCAACATGTGCGAACATGAATAGGTATGGGACGATTAGTGTGAATGATTTTATAATCGAACTTTTGAATATTATTTATTTTCGTTAACCCTTTGTAGATCAAAAACCTTGAGCTGTGTTTCTAAACAATGATCCCTTTGCTGCAAAAAATTATAAAACTAGGATTCCGATTGAAGTTAATGAAAAGTAACCTTCTTCATTTTGACTTGACATTAACTCAAAACATCATTTCTGGAAAGAGAAATCAATGACTTTTCACTTCATCTTGATCCTTAAGTAATCCCATTTGAAATTCAAATTGGATCACACCCCTCTGAGGGGGGTGTAAGTGACATTTATTCAACGAGTTGACCTGATTTAGAAAATATTGCTTGATAATATGCTTAGAAATTTCCGCCTTAAAAAGAAACAACATATTCCTCTCAGAAAAAAACATTGAATGCTGATTGAGTTTGAGATACTTTTACTGAACTCAGTAGAACCATACCGAATATTTGAGTAGTTGTACACACAATTGAATATTCTGGCCTTCAACACTTCGAACCATCAAGGACCATTACAAATTTTCAAATGCAATCTGCCATTTAGGACATTGCCTAGTGTAGGTCCCCACGTACTAGTAATTAAAGGATAGGTTAGAGGTTAGGTTACGTTAGAGGTTAGGTTACGTTAGGTTAGGTGGCAATGACCTTGCAATTTTCAAATGCAATATGACATTTAGGACATTGCCTAGTGTAGGTCTCGACGCACTTCAATTCAACTTTTAAACATGTATCAATTTAATATTAGTACTAGTAATTAAAGGTTAGGTTAGAGGTTAGGTTGTGTTAGGTTAGGTTGCAATGACCATTGGAATTTCCAAATGCAATATGACATTTAGGACATTGCCTAGTGTAGGTCCTGACGCACTTCAATTCAACTTTTAAACATTAAATCAATTCGATATTAGTACTAGTAATTAAAGGTTACGTTAGAGGTTGAGTTATGTTGGGTTATATTTTAATTTCTCCATTAAACATTCTTATCTATATTATATTTTCATTGCCTAGGCAATCCCCAACATTTATTATGAAATTAGAAGCTGGAGAAAAAAACAATGATAACATGAACTACCATAGAAGTAATTTCCATTCCATGAACACGAGCAAAGTGGAATTGTGCCAAAAACTATCTTTTTCCATAAAAAGTTGTTCTGTTATTAACAAATTTTGTAATGAAATTGCTACACGATCTTTGAAGTATGTTTTCTGAAGTATATTCAACAAAAAAGTAAATGTAATCTATAAAGCCATGTACGGAACATTACACTGAAAACGACCATCTTCTTCTGTTGTCGAATTTCCAGATCTCTAGAGAATAATGCAATTGAATCGGGAATGAAGCAGTCCCAAAGTAACAGAGCGCCATCAAATTCGTAGTTTGAATGTTCGTAGACAAGTCTTAAATTTAATTTGAAGACACAGGCGGCTCTGGAGGAGTTGTGATGTCAGAAGACAGTCGGCAGGAGTACCCGGCCTCCTTGATTTAATTAAACAATTTGTAAAAGCGTGCTCGGAATATATTGACAACTGAAGTCGTTGTAAATAGAAGAGAACACAAAGGCTTGTTTTGTTTGTGTACCAGACGACGAGCTTTTATAATAAATTGATGTGTACAGAGAAACGTGTTTCTTAGGGCTAGGAAGACGTCGATATGCAAATTTATAGGGTCCTTTGATGTTTTTGTAGATATAGTCTGAAAACGAGGATATTCAGAACCAGCGAGTAAGGGTAGAGAGACAGTGGCGGATGAAAATTATTTTGTGAAGATGATAAGTGCGGCGAAAGTAGTCAAAGATCTAATTAAAAAATAGTTCAGATATACCAGGTGTAAACGGATATATTGAACAAGTCGTAACTTCTAAAATATCAGGTATATCAAAATGAGATTTGATGTAAGACGAGGATGTGAAGAAAAGAGTCACTTATATTTCATTTGCTGAACACTTCCGGTTTTACCGAAGAAAGCTCCAGTTTTGAATTTTTCAATGGAACACCCTGTACATTTTTGAATATCTAACAATTGGATCATGATTAGGAGTACACATTTTTGAATGTCACGTTCTTATCCAGAATTGTCTCAAATCTAAAATTGAGCAAATATAAAGATTTTTATTCAAGAAACACACGACACACGTGTTTTGCTATACATTAGCTTCTTCAAACGTGTCTACGAAGGGTTTCAGAATTAAAAATTCAATACTGAGTCTTTTTTCATAAAACCAAAGGTGAAATTGAAATGTATGTGGAAAATTCTTTCCTTCCTAAATATTTATATAAACCCCATCCCATTGTATATGGTCATATGGTTCAGATCTTATATTACTGGTAGAAGTCAAAAAATAACATTGAGTAGCATTGAGTAGAAAAATCGTAAGCGAAGTTTATCAGGCCCAATTTTATTCTTGCTATATATTAACGATATGGTAAAACTTGATATGAATACGGCTCTGCCGAACTCTTAAAACCTGATTTGCTTCCCAGCGGAGCAGGCACGAAGTATGTGTTCTGCTGTTTCATCATTATACGATCTTTGGACAGTCTAAATCTCTGCATACGATGATTCAAATGACAGTAAGAAAGCATGTTAGACATCGTAGTTCATCCCTACTTCAGTCCAACAACTGGTTGGTGTAGTAATGAATATTACTGAAGTAATATTTACTCCAATAATATTTATTTCGTTACTATTTTGTTATCTGTCAACCACTTTACTTGAAGCTCCTATACTTTGGGAGGACATACCAGCACTATCAACCAAAGACCACTTTCCTCATCATCGAGTGAGGAATCACTGGGTTCAAGAATCATATGGTCTAAGTAGACCTCTAAAGACGATTTCTGCAGTAAATAAGCGAGTAAAGTCTTAAATTTCAATAGTAAAACAGGCAACATTCTATCAAAGACTCCTATAATCAGAATTTCCATTTCAACATAAGGATTCAAATGAAATTTGCTAGATTCATGAGTGAATTCAATATTTCATGCTTCGTTCTTCTCTCTTCAAATGATACTCTTCTCACCTGCATCCGAGTAATGCATCCCAGTTTTTGGGTCAAAAAGAAATAACTCAGGTTTATCAGGTTGTATTTAATTGAGAGTGACTAATGAATAGGTCTTACTATCTGCAACAAATTCAATATCCCATAAAATGGAAAGCACAATCTTTCTACCTGTTTTGGTATCAGTCGGCGTCTGTCAAGAAACCATATAGATCCAATAAACCCACTTGACTTCAACCATACAGAGGTGAAGTGCTTTAGATAAGTCCAGGTCTTCGATGTTGTTGCAGAAGAAATTGTGCAGTTCAAGACACTCAATCTTTGCGGCTTTGACATGGGAAATCAGCTGAATAGGTTCCAACTCTTAGATTACTATCAATAATTCTCTCACCTCCATGGGCGATAAAATAGAAAACGGTAGATGTAGAAGCTGAATATTGTGCAAATCACTTTCAGTTTCACCACTTATTAATTCGATCTCACTGAACAACCAAGTCTGTACCAATATAAAAGCACAGGCACACTTTTCATAAGCTTTCCTCGAATTGATTTGGTCAACTTTTTTGAGTCAAGTTTCCATATACCATACTTGAATTATCTCAAAATTAAATACCCAACGGAGAGAAACAAACTTCCCGAGAATAAACAGTAATTTCCTTTCCAAATTACCAGACTTATTTGCAGAAAGCTACATTTTCGCTGGATACATAAAATTACTATGTATTTTGCTTAAAGTTCTGTTTGTATAATAACGCGAAGTATACACATTTTCCTCTCGCTATTTCTTCAAGTCTTAGTGCATCTCTCTCTATCCCGCTTTTCTAGAAAGTCCTCCTTCTCGCACTAACTCCTGACGTGCGGTTTTAAAACTTCTAGACATACTTTATAAATGGGAAACATTAAGCAAAATGCTAGACCCGACATTATGAAGGCTTGGAGCAAACTTCGGACCTATTTTCTGGGATTTAAGGGGTAGAATCGTTGCGTTGGAAACAGCCAATGGAAATCTCAGAATTTTAATTGCATCTTAGGTTGCTTTTGTTTCCTCCCTTAAATTATCGCTCTTCGCGTTCAGGATAACTTTGTATGAGGGTGTACAGTTGGAGAACGAGGAGTTCTGAAATCCGGGGGCTTTTTACATCTTTTAATGCGAATTCGCGGGGTGGTGCATTTCTAATTTTCAAATAAGACAACTATGATTTATGAATGAGGTTTGTGTTCAGGAATAGGGGTATTTTTGGAGCGGTCTCAGAAGGAGAGTTATTGCTTGGGGCATTCTATTATGTAAATAATGAATCAGATGGAGAAATCGCAGATGGCATTTCTTGTAGAATGAATGGCCAAATTTTCTGCTCAGCATCATATTATTGAATGGAAGGGAGTTTTGATGAAAATGCATGTTCAAAAATAGTGAAAAACTGGTAGAACTGTGAAATCTGGACTAGTGTTGACATTGTTATTTGAAGCAATCCACAAGTGGTGTTTTTTGAGGAATACTCAGTAATTTTGATATGTTATGGAAATTAAATAATTAATATTTTGGTATCTCAGATAAGGTATTGATGATTCAGCTATCATCCCAACCAACAGAATTGTTTTATGATTTCATGGTGCTGCAACAGTTTTATTTTGTTGGTATTTTATGATAACTTCCAAGATCCTAATTGATTATATTGGACGTTATGAAATGGTCACGAAATTATCACAGAAACGATTTTACAATTAACTTATAAAACGTTTTTTCCTACAAAAGTAAATTGTTTTGTAACGGTTTCATAGCACTTTTCTGCGAGGTTTTTATGCTCTTCATACAACTATTTCAAGATTATTTCATAACTGCTTCCTGCAGCTTTGTTGAAATTATTTTATTGGAATACTTTCAAACACAATTTTGTTTTCATTACCATATTGCCACTTTAATGATAATTTTCCAACTATTTGTGCTCAAATCACTAGCTCAAAACTTTTTCGAAATTCAGTCTTTATAATCGATGGAAGAAGCTGTTTAGTCGAAAAATCATGACAGATAATATCCATCCAAACAATACGTGAGAAATCCTATTTTTATTTTTATAGAAATCTATAGCTTTAAAAGTAGTCCGACTTTGCCGCAATACCATCATCACTCCTCGAACTAAGTGTTTCTCAACAGTTTTATAGGGGTAACATAAAAGCTAAAATACGTTAAAACTCTTGCTTTTGATACCAAATTATTTTATAGAACGACGCCATTTTAAAATGATAGCAATTCGGAATACTGACATTAGATGAGTTGAAAATATGAAATACTGCACATATAGTGATATTTACAGTGATATTAAAAGTACAGGGATATTAAAATATTATATTATTCAGAACAAACACAGTTAATTTGCGACTAGAAAATTAATACGTCGACAAAGTGAATTTTTGTAAAATCAATAATATTTTCCAAACATTTTAACAAAAGAGTGGCGCGCTTAAAATTTACTATGATAGGCTATATATTTGTCAATAAAATCTCATGCGTAGTTAAAATATTAATCTTTAAGCTCAAAAAATGTTTTTAACAGTTTTATAAGTACAAATGTGGAACTATTAAAATGGCCCCTAACTTTCTATTTGTTATTTTTAAGTTGGTGACATATCTATTATATTTTCCTATTGTGCAATACAAAATTACTTTTTGCGGCTTTGAGAATAAATCTTGAATACTTTTTTGTTTTATCAATATCGTTTTAGGCTGCATTATGTATTATAAAGCTTACTTTGAATTACTAAAAAACTGTAATAAAATTGTATTTCAATCATTCTATAAGATTCTCTACGTATACTGTTAAAAAAAATTATAGTAACCGCTGGAATGTTTATAAAACTGTTTTGTAGTGTTTGTGAAACGCCTTATAAAATATTAATAAAGACTATATATAACGTCTTAAGAAACGGTGCCAATTTCCTATTTATAGCTGATTTATAAACACATTGAAAACATTTCTGGGAGAATACAGTTTTATAATTTGTTTTCACGTTTTCACAACCATTATGAAATATAAAATTGCAAGTTGGGACACTATACATGTGAATTAAAAACTTCCAATATCTGAAATTGCTTTTCAGTTTCTTTTTACGGAAACAACACAAACATTATAAGAAAATACTTAAGGCGCTCTTAGAGCGGTGCCTGTGCGAAAGTAATGATTCATATTGGAATTGAATTGCTGCGAATCAAATCCATTTAGAAAAACGTTCTCAGGAAGTTCATTCCACATAAAAGCCGTTCTCTAAATGACCACCACCACCGCTCTTGGTGGAATGAAATATGTCAAGTCATCTGAACACTTCCCGTGAAAGTATGTATAAAAGAGATACTAATCTCCAACCGTTCTTCGATGTTCCAGGCTATAAAGATTGCAAGTGATGTTTGCGTTTGAGGTCTGATCTGAGCTTTATAAAGTATCAAAAGTTGCTGAGGTGTATAAAGTTTTCTGGTTCAGAACAGTGTTCCAAGCTTTTGAGAGACAGCCTTTGCAATTCCAGCGACATAATTGTGCCAAGGTATATTGGTGTCCATTTGAACTCCCAACAAACTTATCAAAGTAGAAATAGGAATTGTCTGACCTGACATTATTATATCCGGTTCGCAAACATTTATTTTTTGGAAAAAAATCGATGCCTGGGATTGTGGCATTGAATTGAGTCTGGTTACTTTCACTCTAATTTCAACTTCCTGCTGCCAGTGAAGATGTACATCAGCAGCCGATGTCTTGGAATCCAAATGTAATGACGAGACAAGTGTGCTGTCGTCAACGAAGCAATATATTGGATTCTTGGTGTTTTCTAACAAATCGTTACAATAAAAAGAGGGTTGGAGACAATATGGATCCCTGGAGAACACCAGCGTTGATGGTGAAAGTATTAGAAAGATATCCATCAACGGACACTTGAAGGGAATGTTCTTTTAGGAAGCTGAAGAGCCATA
>WOGP01009532.1:0-10691 GCA_015342065.1 Leptinotarsa undecemlineata | reverse complement strand
TATACATATGACCTTAAGGTCAGCTAATCTGGTTTATTATCAGACAAACAGCAAATATTCCAACGAAATGCAACGAAAATATCCTAATTAACTGCAATAAAGTATTCTGAAGGTCAGCTGGCACTGACAAACAAACTCATCGGATAAAACACATTGGCGTACGCTTGGGTACATGGTCTACCGAAAAGGGGTTGCCTGATGAGGAGTGCCCGAACAGGGGCTGCCCGGAGAGGGTTGGCCTATAACGGTTCACTGAGCCAAAAGGCACTAATACCATCCCATTCTACACGGCTAGCCTACACCCTCTCGCCGAGGCCTGTCTCTTTTCTTCTTACTACTCCCTCTGGTCATTGACCATCTACAAGAAATACCCTCTGGTCAACGCCGATCTACAAGAACAAGGGTTGCTCTAGAACTCACCTCTCAACACACACTTTCTTCGAAAACAACGCCTTTTCGGCACACTTCTTCACCCCAACTACCGCACCTCTTACTGGACTGGACTGGACAACTCGATGGCATGGTTACCATCGTATCCAGAACCACGTTAGCTATACTACTCTAAGGAAACAATTAATCCATGTACTGGGATGTGTACTGATTGTGTGTCGCGGATTCAACTATCGCCTCATCTCATCAACCGAAGCGATCAAAATCAGAATATCGTCAACAACAGTTACAGTGCCTGAAGTGTTACGAACCTATAATATTGAATAATATAGGTAGTTCCAGTTCCGATGCAACGTTGCTTGCGTTGTGATACATACTCGATGGATTATTGGAATCGTGTATGCACTACATGTAGAAGTACTTGGGATCTATGTGAGAAAGTTGGTCAACTCGTCCCCAATAGGAGAATTCATTTTTTTAATGTTGGTGTCTGACACATGAACAACAAAAGTAGAAGGACAACGGGGATTTCAGGCCAAAGGGGTTGCGCTCGATGGCTTTAGCTGTCCATGGGGGTGTCTTCGTCGTGGGGGGTAGGTCTGAGACGCTTGGCGGGAGGGTGTCTCCGTTGGCTAAGGGGGCGTTGCTGGGACGTGGTTGGCTGAGGCCTGGGTGCGGCCTGCGTGGGCACGGTTGGCAGTCACCGGTTGGCTAAGGGGGCGTTGCTAGTGTGGAGCTGAAGGGGGCGTTGTGTGGTGATTGGTTTGGCTGAGGCGAGGAGGCCTGCTGGGTGCGGCCTGCGAGGGTTGCGTGGGTCTGCAAGGGGGCGTGTGGTCACCGGTTGGCTAAGGGGGCGTTGCTTGGGCCTGCGCTCCACCTGAGGGGGTGTTGCTGGTGTGGGATTGGTTAAGGGGGCGTTGATAGTGTTGAGATTGGTCGACGCGCTCCGGGGGGCGGGTGCGGCAGGAGAATGGTGATGGGGTTTTCCAAAGTTGATGAATGCGGAGACGGTGGCAGGAATTGATTAGTTTTTGCAGGGTTATCAGCTGGAGGCGAGCTGTGACACAGGGCTGAAGGAAGAGGTGATATCAGCAGGATGCAGGCGAGGACAGGAAATGCGGACAAAATTGCACTACGATAAGAAAATTAATTCTCGTGTTTTTCCAGTCATTATCTAGAATGTGGGTGTGATAATGAAAGTAGTTGCAGGGTTATCAGCAGGATGCAGGCGAGCTCTGACAGGAAATGCGGGATAACATTTCACTGTGATAAAAAAGTTCTCAATGTGTTTTCCCGCCATTATCTAGTGGGTAGTCATAAAAAATTCCGCCGGAGTCGAACCGGGGTTTTTTTATTTTCTATCGCTCTAGCCACTGAGCTATTTCGGCTATAATGAAACACAGATGATATGATAGAATTTATTCAAAAATCATAACATTTTCGAAGCCACAGGCATTATTTCGTTGAAAATCTTGCAGCATATATCGTATTTCGATGTGATTGATTTAAAATTGGAGCGATCGTTCGAGATGTTTCGGCAATACGTCTCTGGAAACGCAATCGATCGATCGGAAAATACTCCCAAAATTTGCTTAGAATGTGGGTGTAACGTCATAAAAAATGCCGAGACCCGGAGTCGAACCGGGGTTTTTAGATTTTCAGTCTAACGCTCTAGCCACTGAGCTATTTCGGCTATGTAAATGAAACACAGATGATATGATAGAATTTAATTTTCAAAAATCCACAACCGTCGGCACAAGGAGGCATTACTTCGATTCTCAATGTGTTTTTCCAGTAATCTAGAATGTGGGTGTAGTAATAAAAAATGCCGTTTATATCAGCGAGAGACAGCTTGGTAGGTTGTGGTTCATCTTCCAATCAGATGAAAAAACATTCAATTCATACCGGTAGATCCGAATCCTCTACTACCCCTATCTGTACTAGACATTTCAAAAACTTCTACTAGATCGGGGTAGCAGATCTTTTCACAAATAAGTTGTGCCACCCGATCACCAACCCTAACTTTAAAGTTATTTTCTGAATGGTTCAACAACATAACTTTCAACACACCCCTAAAGTCTTCGTCAATAACCCCAGCACCAACATCGATAAAGTTCTTTGCTAACCCAGATCTTGGGGCAACTCTGCCATAACACCCCTCCGGCAGTTGAATTTTCAATTCGGTGTCAATGATGACTCTCCCCCTTGCAGGAATAGTTACATCTTGAACACTTCTCAAGTCATAACCTGCAGCTTTCGAAGACCCTTTGGTTGGTGTAAAGGCCTCCGGAACCGCCCTCATGTACTTGAGACTACATGCCGGCATTTCATTCGTCACACTGTAACAAAAAAAATGTTCACACAACCAATTTCATGGGGAAAAATAGAAATCTGAACTTACGAATTTCCAGCCGGCACGCCATCGGGGCTCGTTATAGTTTCATCACCCGTCAAAATGTCCGATTCCGGTATTTCATTCGTCACACTGTAACAAAGAAAAAAAATGTTCACACAACCAATTTCATGGGGAAAAATTTAAATCTGAACTTACGAATTTCCAGCCGGCGCGCCATCGGGGCTCGACATAGTTTCATCACACATCAAAATGTCCGTACGATGGGCCCTATGCCATTCGATGCTCCAATCGCAAAAACAAAAAATTTTCCTGCAATATCTGCACTCTATCGAGTATGTCGGCGTATTGAATGGTAATAGAGTTGGAGGAGCCGGACTTGTTCCAGAGCAGCTAAAATATTCACAATAAGTTGATATAATAAATATTCGTGAAAACTTACGGAGATGTGGACTATCGATTTGCATTTCACCATGTTGAAAAATTTCCTTAGGTACTTCAATATCTGCAGGCATATCAGAGAGATCCAAATCACTGAAAAGAATCAACATTTAAAACTATGTAAACTTCACAACGCACACACACATACTTTTCCTTCAAATATGTCCACAAATTTTGCGGTGGAGAATATCTATTTATCTTCTGCGAGATATACTCCCAAAATTTTGAAGTATCACACTTGGCATCCATTACGCACACTTCAATGCAAATCGGAGTACAACTGTTTTTTTGATGTGTGTGTCTGTGTTGACAAGAAAACACGCAGGAGATTAGGAAACAATTCATTCGGAAGTGATGGGGTTTTTACAAAGTTGATGAATGTTTGAGTGATATCAATTGGATGCAGACGCTGTGACAGGAATTGATAATGAAGTTTTTGCAGGAAATGTTATCAGCTGCAGGAAATATCAGCAGGATGCAGGCGAGCTCTGACAGGAAATGCGGGATAACAAAATTGCACATTCTGCGATAAGAAAATTAATCAATGTGTTTTTCCAGTCATTATCTAGAATGTGGGTGTGATAATGAAAGTAGTTTTTGCAGGGTTATCAGCAGGATGCAGGCGAGCTCTGACAGGAAATGCGGCAAAATTGCACTGTGATAAGAAAATTCTCGTGTTTTTCCAGTCATTATCTAGAATGTGTGTGTGTGTAACATAAGCCACTCATTCTCAATTAACTTGTAGTATAAATATCATGCTCTGGAGTAATAAGTCATCATAATTCATTTGTGTGTTGGTGAAGAAAAAAAGAATATGAAGCTGTTGAACATTGTGGTTTTTTGAAAAAAAGAATCTGAAGCTGTTGAACATTGTGGTTTTTGAAAAAAGTCAGGAGACATCTTCAATGTAAGTAGATTTTTTTTATTTGAGGGCTTTTTCTAAGTGTTCAATATACTTACAGATGAATCTATCAGAAATTAAAGAAGTAACCCTTTCAGAGTCGAGTGTTACAATCAAGTTATCTGATTTGCCCAAGGATCAGCCCCATTTGATTTGTGGTATAAAAATTGTGACAACCAAATTTGGAGAGACTGCGTTCGTGCTGTTGGAAAAAAATAACGTCTTCCTACCAAACAGAACGGTAGATGTAATAAAAAAAACTTGGAAAAATTCGCCCTAGGGAAATACGGCTTAGTTTTCCGAGGACATAGTGACCGAAAAATTCTTTTTGAAATCATCGATATCTAAAAGGTAAGTAATTGATATTTGCAAGTGTTCACAAAATTTATAATACTGTAATGTCCGATATTAGAAGTGTAAGCGATAGAGCTGTTGAAATTTTCCGCAAAGGTCTGGCGGAAATTTTGATGAACTCCTCCATTGCGGAACGTGAAAGATGGATCAAACTTGCCAATAAAAATATATCGCTAATCAATCGAGCTATTAGGAATGTTGACGTTTCATCACACGGTATTTATACGAAACTTCAGACAAACTTGAGCCATCTCAAACATTTCAGACTGCTGACAAGACGACACTTAGTAAATCATGTAGGGGGTGGTGTAAGATTGAGAGAAAATCGTAGTGACAGGGTTATGTGGGAGGATATAATATCAATTTTCGCAGGACGTATTCGTACAGGAGCTATTATGAATTTAAAACATAAACATGTTAATCAATTTTTTAACGATGCCTTTTGGCTTTTCAAAAGCTGCATCAACAATATTTTGAAAAAACAATATCCCTCACTGAAAGCAAATACTGTTTTCTGCGGGGTATTCATAAAGAATAATGCAGATGCTACCCAAATTGAAGTTCAAATATTTCAGTACCCGAAACTTTATCATTGATAGGGGGACTGACTTGAAGGAATGGTTCTCGATACATGTCGTCGATGCGATTTCCAATAAACTGTCGGAATTTCAAGAAAAGGATAGCGGGTGGGCACTCAGTGAAATAGTTAGTTTGGAAGTCAATATTAATAAATTTGAAATGGGTAATGGGGCAAAATCTGTCACTGAACTACCTGAATCTATAAAGAATAAAGGGGCTTGCGTCAATGTTAAAAATTCAGGCAATGCATGTTTTTCTTGGGCAATTGTTAGCGCCCTTTATCCCGCCACATCACATTCATATAGAATTTCTTCATACCCCCATCATTCAGAGGTATTAAATTTGGAGGGAATCGATATGCCTATGCGAATACCTGATATTGATAAATTTGAAAAAATCAATAACATATCTGTGAACGTATTTGCTTTGGAATTGACGACGAAAAAACAATACAATGTGATTGTTGTTAAATGTACCAAAAATAAACGCGATAGACACGTAAATTTACTCATGATACAAAATAAATATTTTCCAACAGTAAATGACTATGAACCTATGGAAATTGATGATGATGATGATGACACTGAAATAAAGTATCATTTCTGTTGGATAAAAACTCTATCAAGATTAGTGAGAAGTCAAGTGACGAAACACAAAGAAAAGGTTTTCATTTGCGATTTTTGTTTGAATTATTTTGCCACACAAGAGACTTTGAACAAACGCTATGAATACTGTCAAAATAATAATAAGTGTAAAATTTCCTCTCCGTCATACAAATATATAGAATTCAAAGATCATTTATATAAAGAGAAAAATCCTTTTGTTTTTTATGCAGACTTTGAATCTCTCCTAACACCATTCAAAGAGGGTGTGAGTGTCAAAAATACGTCTCGATATCAGAAACATGTACCTTTCAGTGCAGGGTATTTTTTAAAGTGCTCCTTTGATGATTCTCTGTCACATTTCGATAATCATCGGGGTATCGATTGCATGGATTGGTTTGTCAAGCGGATGGAGGATGAAGCGAAATTCATTCAAGCAAAGATGCATCCACACATTGCCATATTTGCGAAAAACCTTTCAATGCTAAAGATAAAATCAATAGAGATCACAATCATTTTACAGAAAAATTTCGCGGATTCGCGCATGCTCGATGCAACTTGGGCTACAAAAAGACTTATGTAGTTCCAGTTGTGTTTCACAATTTGAGTGGATATGATAGCCATTTTATTATAAAAAAATTGGCAAGTTGTAGCACTCGTAAACAAAGTCTCAAAGTTTTACCGGTCAATAAAGAAAAATACATTTCATTTACGAAATATGATGAAGAAACTGACATACAATTTCGCTTCATCGACTCGCTGCGATTCTTGGCAGCCTCTCTCGTTTCACTCGTGTCAACCATGCAACCGGACGATTTCAAAGAAATGAAAACAGAATTCCGACATTTGGATAACGATTCCTTCAAATTACTCACGCGCAAAGGCACATTTCCTTATGATTACGTTGATCACATTGAAAAACTAAATGATAGCCAGCTGCCATCTCGCAATCAATTTTATAATAAATTAAACGATTCAATGATTGATGAGGAAGACTATGAACATGCGCTCACAATATGGAAGACGTTCAATATTCGAAATCTAGGTGAATACAGTGACATTTATTTGAAAACTGACATTATGCTTTTGACAGACGTTTTTGAAAAATTTCGAATTAAAAGTCATGAAACGTACGGCCTGGATCCTGCACATTATTTCACACTTACCGGTTATACTTAAAGTTGTATGTTGAAATATACAGGATGTCGGCTGGAAACGTTACAAGATATGTATTTCTGCTATTTTGGGAAAAAGGTATACGCGGTGGTGTTTCACAAGCATGCAATCGCTACTCGAAAGCCAACAATAAATATATGCCCGGGTACGATTGCAAAAAAGTGTCCAAATATGTAATGTATTATGATGTGAATAACCTATATGGGGACGCCATGTGTCAGTATTTGCCATACGGTGAATTCAAGTGGGTTGATACAAATTTTGATGTCACAACTGTACCCGATGATGGGGATATCGGTTATGTTTTGGAAGTCGATTTGACATATCCAGAACATCTTCACGACGAACATCGCGATCTACCTTTTGCACCTGAACATAGACAGCCTCCAAAGTCAAAACTTGCCAAATTAATGACCACTCTGTATAATAAGGAAAAATATGTTATGCACTATAGGAATTTAAAGCAGGCCTTGGCAAATGGATTGGTTTTAACTAAAATTCACCGTGTTTTGGAATTTAAACAATCTGCATGGTTGAAACCTTACATAGACTTCAATACCGCGCTTAGGACTACGGCAACCAATAGTTTTGAAAAAAACCTATATAAGCTTTTAAATAATGCCGTTTTTGGTAAAACGATGCAGAACATACGGAAGCACCGAATAGTCAAATTAGTTTCTCAGTGGGAGGGGCGTTATGGGGTCAAAAATTTAATTGCAAGTCCAACTTTCAAAAATAGAACAATTTTCGATGAACATCTGATGGCTATTGAAATGCAGAAAGCTGAATTAGTGTTCGACAAACACTTGTACATAGGTATGGTCATCTTGGATCTTTCAAAAACTGTAGTATACGATTTTCACTATCAGTATATGTTACCAAAATTCGGTATTGACGCTTGCAAGCTTCTTTATACTGATACAGATAGTCTTATCTATGAGATCATCCATGATGATGTGTATGAAACAATCAAGGAAGATATCCATAAATTCGATACCAGCGATTACCCTCCAAATAATAGATACAATATACCTTTGAAAAACAAAAAGGTTATAGGTTTGATGAAAGATGAGAATAACGGCTGTATAATGACAGAGTTTGTAGGTTTGAGATCAAAAATGTACTCTTTTTTGGTTGATACTGCACTTTTATCAGATGGTCAGAAGAAATGTGTCAAAAAATCAAAAGGCATCAAATATAATGTGGTAAAAAATGAAATAACTTTTCAAGATTATTTGACCTGTTTACGTGAACAGACGGTTCTCTATAAAACTCAACGTACAATTCAATCAAAACAGCACAATGTCTACTCAACAGAACAAACAAAAATCGCTTTAAGCGCATTCGATGACAAACGCTGCTTATCTGAAGACACATACGACACACTACCCTGTGGTCATTACAGTATTATGAATCACGACACATGATGAATATCAATTACTTATAGGTATTTATTATATATTTTTTCAAATGTTGTGATTACTCTTTGAGTTTTGTAATAAAAGTCCATAATGTGTATTTTGTTTTTTTTTGAAAGGTCAATGTACATAAGTGGAAAAAAAATTACTATGATACAAAAATTCTCAAAAAAGATGCTATAGATGTTCTACATATCGGACAACTTTCACATGTTATTGAACAATCAACACAACAAGCTAAGTGTTTACAAGGCATGAACACCACATTCATTTCATTTTCCAAACAAATTTTACAAGTATTCCTATGATCTTCGTTTGTGGAATTTTTGACTTCGAAATTCGGACATTTGAGTTTCCAAAATTCGCATTTATCGTGATAAATTTCATGCTGAGACCAAACTTCATCTTCGGGCATCCATTCTTTCACTTCGAGACCGCAGTAGAAGCACTTGACTCGATCACTTCTACCGGTATAAAAGAATCCTGCCTCAGCAAGATCATGTGGTTTTTGTTGAAGAGCCACCGGCCAATCATCAAACGTCTTCAATCGAGCTCCAACATTGACTTCATCTTTATATACGGGGCGTCTTTTTCGTCTCACATACTCCCCCTCCTCATCGAAAAATGTGCAATCAGGTTGCCATCTAAAGTGATCCATCATGGGGTCATCTCCAACCTCCCATCTAAACCCGTCAATGTGACATTTTGGGCACACAACTACATCATCTCTACCGGTATAAATGAACCCAGCATCAGCAAGTTTATCTTTTGGAAATTCAGACTTCCAATCACGAAAAGTCTCAAGTCTATCAACGTAGGTGTTGAAATTTCTGTCAGGTATCACTTGCATTCTAGCTTCCACCTCCACCTCCATACTTGTTGCAGTACATATCACAACTGAAATGAAACTCAACGACATGTTCTTCATAAAATATATATTTAAACATTTTTCTTTCTATCCATATCAATTAACACTTTATCTTTGATAAAATACATACATTCTCGCATACAATAGCTTTCACAACTAGAACATAAATCGCAAAAAGCATATATAATACTTTCATCTGAATCTGAAGTACACCGTTTGGAAATTTTGGCAGCTGTTTGCAAAAAATTGTGATAATATTCGGAAAATTTCATTTTTGACAACATGCAAAGTTTTTCGGTAATTAAAGAATCTAATTGCAAAATTTCATATACATCACTCTCCATCAAATGAAACAGTTCAACGTCTTTGAATATAACAATTAATTTGATATCTTCACCACACTTCAAAGTAATATGGATGGAGTCACCACAATCCAGGGTCATGGTTGCAGCAGAAGTGTCATTCGATAATCTGCTCAGCAAACTGATGAATACACCCCATTCGTAGGTATTGAAAGACATTTGGCAATCAGCAATCAGCATTCAGCGAATACATCAACTTGACAGCTGGTTCGAAACCTCGTGCAGGACTAAAACCACAATGCAAGTTGAATAAATTTGCACCAAAGTTGAACACTGAGTTGAGTATATAGAAACGTTCACATTTGATAGCTTCTTGGTAAATTCGGTAAACACGCTCCAATTCGGCATCATAGTCGAAATCGGGTGAACCGTCAGAAGTTGATGGTGACTCACTACATTCCACAGACATGATTGCTTGAGACTGATCAAAATTCAACCAAATTAATAGCATCAAGTACATTCGGGAGGTGGGGGGAAAAAGTCCCCCTGGTAGCTGAGATGTTGTTTTCCATTCACAAACGATTTGATGCATCAATCCAACTGCTGTGTGATTTATCCAAACTCAGCCATTTCACATAGACCTTATTTCCCTTCTTCCTAAGAACTTTTTCAACCAAATAAACATCGGGATTTTTTGCTTTTTGTAATTCCTCTTCGTAAAAAGCTCCACTGATTGGACGTCCCTGCAAATCTTCCAACAAGTAGGTAATGGGGTTGGTAATTTTGACTTTTGCTACACGGAATATCTCACATGTCCAATTAGGTTATGTAACCTTTTTCGAAAATGTGCTTGGCCTTGGAAATGCGAACCATATCGTCAACTTTGAATTTTTTTCGTCCAGTAGCAATTTTGATGAAATTATATGCAGTGTTGAGAATGTGTTTTTCATTGGCTTTCGTAACATCGCAAGGTTTCATGTTGATGGTGCGATGTTTGCGATTGTTGTAATTCTCCACGAGTTGAGGTAAAATATCCAACCATTTGTAGGATCCATTCAAACTGAAATGTTTGAAGAGTTTCTCTTTCAAAGTTCGAATCACACGTTCGGCTGCTTTTTTCACAGTATACGTACTATAATGATTAATTTGGTGTTTCTTCATCAAATTTTGGAACGATGAATTGTAGAACTCTTTCCCCAAATCTGATTGAAGATTTTTTGGACATCGTTCCCCACTCCTTTTCAAAATTTCACGCATCGCATCGGTGACGTCAGCAGTTGTTTTACTTTTGATCGGTTCCACCCTCA
>WOGP01009531.1:0-10693 GCA_015342065.1 Leptinotarsa undecemlineata | reverse complement strand
TGCCTTCTTCGTCCCTAGTTAAAGTTTCCATTATTTACAACGGTCTTAAAATGTTCAATCACCTTCCTCAAACTATAAGAACCATAAATGATCCTAGAGCTCTTAAGAAAGAGTTGAAAGATTTGCTTTCTGTGATACCTTATTATAGCTTAGCAGAATTCTATGATGAGTATGACTAACTGTAATATCTACGGTCTTTTATTTTTTGATTCAATTCAGTTTAATTTGATTTGTTTCATTTTATTGACCATGTTCTTATATCCTGAATGTTGGTATTAGGTTATTGTTATTTACATGCCTCTTTTCAGTTCATGTTATTACTTACTTTTAGTGATTTTACTTCTCTGATACTTTTGTGATTTCATTTATATGTTATTTATAATTCTCACAAGTCTTTGTCAATAACAATAAAGAATATTTTGAATTGAATTGCTTATTTGTGATTCTTTGGCCAAAAACAACGCTGTAATCATGCCTCAGCCACCATATTCACCAGATTTAACCCCCTGAGACTTTTTCCTTCTCCCAAGATTGAAGAGACTCATGAAAGGACGGCGATGAAGGGAACAAAATATAAATTGATGAATAAATACATTTTTCTCGAGAAAAATTAAAACTCACCTTATTTTTTTAACCGACCTCTTATTAACTATACCTATCATATTCTTTTCGACAAATATTAATTTCTGTGTGTGCGTGGTTTGAATTTTTTGGCTTTGGGAGAACCAATTAGACAGACTGTTTAATAAAAAACTATTTGAAAGTAACATTGAGTAGTAGCTCAAACATAAATTTTTCCCCTAGTTTTTTGCTTTTTGAATTTTCATTTGGAAAACTATATTTAGAGCTGAATTTTCAAAAGAAATCTACCAGCACAAAATATTCTCTCTCTCTCTCTCTTATACAACTTTCTCGTAACTTTGACTTATAAAATCCAGATTTTCTCTGATCTCAGAAAATAAAAATATCTTACCTGCAAAAATAATGAGGGATATCATCGGACACACAATTACAGCAACAAACAGTGCTGCCAACGGCTGAAGGCAGCCTTGTATACCGATATTCCACAAAAAAGCTTCGCAAATCACCAGAAATCTATTTCTTCTTTGGTCAGGACTATCTAAATCGTAAACGAGTAAGTTCGTTATTTGAACAGCAAAAGTCAACAAAGGCATCCACATAACCGTTGTAGCGGCAATGAACAAACTGAATAAAATTACTAAAAAACAAACAATCGGAAAAACAATTACTAGAAAAGATGTCCCAAATAAACCCTTCACGAAGTAATTCCAAATGCGATTGATGTGTCTCGTAAATCCTTTTCCGATGAAACCGGTATCCGGTTTGGTCTCAAAGTGTGTTCTGGACTTGGAAATATGTCTCCAGAGACTCAATAATCGGGACATCAAAGTAGGAGTCAGGCTACTCTTTCTAGGAAATAGAGTACCGTTGACTTGTGACAGCTCCAAATCTGGCATGAACGGTTCCAGACAAAATAATGCTCGGAGTCCGATAGGGCTACACCAAGGAAGGACAATGCCAAAAAAAAACATTGCGTTCCATGTCCAACACCATGTTCTATGAAAATAATTGAAAATTCTCCACAAAGGCCAACGGGTTGTTGTTGTTCTAACCACTTCTTTTTCTACCAGAAATACCTGAAAACAAATAGTAAATCAATAAGAAATCTTTTTTTTTATTGAAAATTAACAGCATATAGTTCAACACAGTTTAGACACTATAAATATAAAATATGTTGCTATTCTCCCTAATCAGCAAAAATGCTGGTCTCGGGATTCACAAACATTCAACATGACAAGTGAAACACAAAAACTAGAAAACCACTACAAAGCTCATAGTAGTAACGCATCAGACATATGCCTCAAAGCTCAGATGTTCTTTTAAACTATTGATGAATGAACTATAGCCCAGCAACTCACATATATGATCAGGTAATTCATTGAAGACTTTTATAGCCTGTGTAAAAGGATTGTATAATCTTTTGTTCGTTCTTACCATGCTCAGGTGTAAGTCATTTCTACCCCTTGTATTATACTCATAAAACTGGTTGTCGACTAGTAGATCGTTGTTGCTTTTGATTCTTTTGTTTTTTATTTTATATATTAGGTGTAGTTCGAAATGGAATTTGAAATAAAACTTTTATTGTAGCGTTTGAATTTTTTTTAAGTTAGTAATGCCACAATTACAAGCTAAGGTAATCCAATTGAGAGAAACCAGGCCACCTCCACTAATAATAATATAAAACTAGAGTCAAAAATTCTTGCAGACAAGTTCAACAAATATAAAAAAGGGAGTTTTGACATACCAGTACCTTGAACACGTTGTTCATGGATAACGTGTTGCTGTTGTTGAGCTTGTTGTTGCCTCAAAGCCTGCAACTGTTTCCACTGCCTCTCTTGTTCTGCCTCTCGAGCAGATTTTTGCTGTAGGGCCATCTTGTCCTGATCCTAAAAAACGAAAATGCATGATAAAGTATTGGAAGGCATTTTTGGTCAAACCAAGAATCTACGTCAAAACATTAAAGCCCAAAAGATAAAATAGGCTGGAACACCACACTAAAAACATTATGTACACAGTGAAAGAAAATAGCCATGCTTGTTAGAACAGAAAAGATTGTACAATATAACAGAAATTATTCCCAATTGGTGAATGTAACTTTTATTAATTTTTATATGTAAAGCAAAGATTCACGATGAAAAGAGAATTCAAAAGTGACAGCAACCAATTGGAAAAACACTAAAGGAGAAAAACAAACACAACCATATATTCAAAACCCGACACCGAAAGCTAGTGTTAGTAGGACATGTCAAGTGAAGAAACAGGATTAATTTCAACGTAATGAAACAAAATAGCTCTGATATCTGATAATTGGGTAATAGGGAATAAATGTAAGGGTAAACTTCAATTACTTCATTTATAAATTGAAAATAAAAATTTCAAATTATTGTAAAGTAATTGCATGCTTCTTCGATTATCAGCAGTCTTGCAAACCAATGAACTCATGAACACAAACATTGATCAAAACCAATCAAAATAAAAAGAAACTCTTTGAAAAAATATTATAAAAAACGCACAGGACACGATAACTTTGAGTAGGTGTAACCGGTTGATTTTTCAAGTACTTTCAGAGCATTCATAAGGAGCATGTGTCTCAAGAAAATTGTGACATTTTCCTGCCCTAACCATTCAAAAAATATACTCCTTTCAATTTGAACAGGATTCCTATGGCTGGGATTAAATGAAATAAACGAATGAATGTCATTCAATATAAGAAAAACAAATATATTAACTTTCAAATGTACTCTAGAAGATATGCCTCTAGAATATGAGATGATTGAAAATGAAGATTGCACTAAATTTTTGGGCCATTTTATTGATAGCAAATTAAAGTTTGAAGCACACGTCAACCAACTGAAGAATGAAATCTCCTCTGGGTGCTATGCAATGAGAATTATTTCAAGGGAGCTTGGTACTGTCACGGCTTTGAACGCATATTATGCATTAATTGAATCTCAACTGAGATATGCTATACATTTCTGGAGGGTATGTACTCTAGTCTGCCAGATTCAGTACTTAAATTGCAAAAGAGAGCCATTAGATATGCGTTCAAACTAGAACCACGCCATTCATGTAGGCAGTTATTTGCAGAGAAAAAGATATTGACAGTTGTGGCTCTCTTTGTTATGGAAACGGTGTGACTTATACACATAGTTCAAAATTTTGAAATATTTCTTCCTGTTATAACACTCGCCAAAAATATAAAAATGACTTAAAATTACCCTTTCCTTCCTCATCCTTCCTTGGTAAAGAACTCAATTGCATTAAAATGTATAATCACTTTCCGTCTCATTCTAGAGAGAGCCACGATAGTATTGAAAGCTTCAGAAAATACACACAAAAACTTCTCGTGAGCAGATCCTATTATAGTTTGCCGGAATTTTAATGCTATTATTGTATAGGATACTCGCTTAGAGCGATAACTTATAAGTTGAAAAGTTGACAAAAATGGTCTAGTAACATTTTTATCGATATTTTATTTATTTTTTTTATATTTATTATTTTAAGTAAAACCTAATTTATGTATGTGTATATATACGAAATGTTCAAATAACAATTTCTATAGGTGCAAATTTATTTTACTTATATTTTACATGCTTGTGTGTACTTCTGCCTATATTTTATTTCTGTACTGTGTATCTTTTGTATCTTCTACTTTGTCAAGAAAACTAGACTTTTTCGACAATAAAGTATATTTTGATTTGATTTTAGAGAAGTATTACAAACACACCTAAGTTTCATCAATGGCCAACGTTCACATCTCCAAATAATTTAGCTGATATGCTTCACTTAAACCATTTTCAAAAAAAAACCTCCATTGCCATATCAAGAAGAATATTCTACCATTCTGAATAGTCAAAATGAAAAGTTGAAAGTGAAATATTCACTACCTCCATTTGTATAAAACCTGTTCTAAGAAACTTTCTTCACGTTGATTTGTCTTAACTAATCATATCCACTTGCATCAAGTTTAACATAGTAGGTACTGTTAAAAAGATAAATCAATTTTCTTATCAACAATGTATGACTTGATAGCTGATCCTCTTTGAGAATTAGATCGCACCTCACAGAGGGGGTGAAACTGACAAGGTTGAAAATATGCTGTGGGGAATTGGCCTTGTTTTGTTTTCTTTAGCCCACTCTGTAGGCGAGATATTTCCTAATTATGACAAATAAATTTTAGGAAGTGATTTCATGAAAAACAGTTCGTATAAACAGGGGTCTGAAAATCCATTGTTTCCAAGATATAGGATGTTGAACTTTTCTTAAAAAATCCTTTTCTGTATTCATATAGTGAATATCCTTTATCCGATTTTGGTGAAATTCAAATAGCGATAAAAGGTTCATTCAGCCTTGATTAGAAACAATCTACAGAGTCAAGTGGCGGCACAGGACACAGTTTAGCCAACATTATTCACAAAAAAATGTACTTCCACCGACGTTTCCTATAACATTAAATTTTGTGTTTCGTAAAACATTTGTTTTAGTAGCTTGCTATGTTTTTCAGAAACAAAATAAAAATGAAAAGCGGATTGAAACAACTAGTGTGCTATGCATTGAACAAAAGCAACAACTAATTGTTTGTGATGTTTACCATTTGTCAAGTCTCATTTAATGTTGGATATTAATACAGAAAATGAATTTTTTAGAACAGTTAAACACCCTTAATCTTGAAAAAAATGAAATTCCGGACAAATGTTCATGAACATTCTACATTAAATTAGTTCCTGAACAAGCCCTTAAATTTTTCACCGCAATTAGGAAACATCCTGTATAATATACAAGAAAATTTCAATATATTTTGTATAATTTCACATTGTCTCTGATAGGTAATTACTGATGAGCATGCCATGATTCATTATTGTCTTGCCTAATTGGCTTATATTAAAGAAATATTACTCTGGTAATACATCCACAGTTAAATATTACAACCAGTAGGTTCTCTTACCACGTGATCCGCCCGAGTTGCCGGGGACCTTCAACCGCTCTTAGGATGAGGTTCTCATCCAACGCGTTCAATGCTGTAGTATCGAAGGATTCGATGGTACACGGGGATCGGTTTAGTTATAATAAACAGTCGGAAATTGATTATTGTGTTCAGTTTATTTGCTGTTGTTATTATTGTTTTTAGTTTTTGTAGTTGATTATAAGTAATTTACCACAAAATATTCTATAACCTTATATTTCGTTTTTATTCGAGCGCACGCCTATGGGTAAAGAACGAAATTGGCTCCACACTTCGTTTTGAGGTCACCGAGAAATGGGAGTTGACTTACTGGTTGATTTTTACTATAGTACAATTATGGTAATTTTCTTTAAGTTTCTGTTCGTTTTATATGTTTGTGAATGAATATTATATGTTCTCACTCTATGAAGAGTCCGAATGTATAAAATACTTTGTGGTTTACATAAATTTATAGTCTGTTCCGGATGGAGTCATTCATAAATATAACTTTGCTATGCAAACTTTTGAATGATTTTAAACTGTTCTGAGAAGAAGATCCCAATTAAAGTCTCTCGCCTTTCCTACTGTCAAACACGACAACTTCAATTACACCTACCCCCAGTAGCATTTTCAAAAAAACAAAACAAAAGAAAATCAGTCCACACCGAATACAGGTTCTCACCAATGGCTGAGGTTCATAATTTTCCTGACAGAGGGAAGGAAGAGTACGCATTATTTCTGAGGGAGTCAATACTCGAATTTGCTGATCAGAGGCATTACTCTGGGAAACTAATCTGGGATGGGGAACAGCCTCGCCGCTGGGCTGATAGTGGGGATTGACGGTCACGTTGGGCGCGGGCCCCACGCGGTCCCCCGGCCCGGCGAAATGACCGTGCACGGTGAACTGCTGATGGGTGGTGGGCGAGGAGGGGTGCTTGGGGGGCGAAGGGGACACAGACACAGAGCTAGTGGAAGCTGGTGTTAGTGTTGGCCTCGTTTGAGTGCACACCTCTGACACTGAAGCCGGGGAGGCAATGGTCGCGGCGGCGGCGGCAGCTTGCTGAATCGCTGTCTGCAAGGTGGTCGTCAAAGCTGCTACAACTGGGGATGGCTTGATGACGCTCGGAGGTGGTGCTGTGTTGTCCTTGGTGGGCTGGTTCTAGAGGGGTGGATAGGCTCATTTTAGATGTACAAATACGCATGCATAACGGTAGAAAAATGAAGTAGTCTGTATTTGTGTTGAAGTTCGAGGTAATAAATATTTACACCAATTTACTGGCCCTAGATATTCATGTTTGCAGCATTCACCTAAAAGAATAGAGAACTTTCTCCGCACACTAGAATTGCAAGAAGTCTTTCTCAAGATTGATCAACAGTTAGGTTTACGTGGCATTAAAATATAACTATTTGTCTTGAAATCGTTCATATTCAAGAGCAACCAATTTGGAAGATTTTAACAATAATAAATATCAAATTGTACACGTTTTTTAATTCGTACGATGAGATAGGAGAATGAAGGTTTATTCAAAATAAAGTTAAGCTAATTGCTTATTTTGCTATGTTCACTCAAATACCAATAAACCTTCCAAAGTAATTTTGTACAATTGCTCTTTCATGATATAAGAAGGAGACTTGGCAAATACCTCTCAACTATTGTTGTGTGGTGTGTGGGTGTGGAACACCCTGAAAGTAACAAACTATCTTTGAAAATAAATTTATTTGTGGAGGACTCAATACTTCCTTCCTGGTTTTTTGGGTAAATTACCTCCCACAATCTAAAAAATTAACAAACCTAAATCAATAGAGGATCTGCCGAAGTGTAATAAAGGACAAAATGAAAAGTTCACCTCAAAAAGTTACTGCATAATGCAGTAACTCTTATTCTAAGCCAGAGGTAACAGTTTTACCTTTCATTTTAGGTTAATGCTGAACAAAAAACATATACATAAACAAATTGTGGATTTCTTCATTTTTCTACTTGTTACATTGAAATATGAATACATCTAAAATGAAATGACACAAAAAAATTATAAAAACAAAAATGGATACAAGCTGCATATTTTTCAATACTCATGAAACAAGAAAATGTAAACACTCAATGCATCGTGTTAGTAACAGTCCGACAGCCCTTCAAGCTCAAAATGAGCATGCTTTTCCCAACGTGTTAATCAGGACAAAGAATTAAATAAAACAATATAAATTAATTGAAGATTAATCTATCTTCATTGTCGCGAATTGAGAACACGAAATAAACCTGAGTTTGTCCATGACAAATAAATTTCTTCTATCAAATAGTTTCATATCGAATGAGCATTGTTACCTATAATAATAAACAATTAATTACTTGCCGATGTTTCGAATTTAGTTAAATTCTTCTTCAGGGCTCGAAAAGTAGTTTCTTTGTGTTGATAATATTACTATTTTAAAAACCATCAGACACATTAGATACATATTTAAAAAAATTAAAAACGTTGCAACAACCAAATTTTCGAAACAAAACGTAATATTATCAACTCGAAGAAACTACAACGACATTAGTTTGACCTCGTTAGTCCTTAGTTCGCACAAGTTTCTCAGCTTCTGAGAGTTGTTCGTTCGTATGGGGGCGACAGCTGATTAACGGAAAAACATATTTTAAACAGATTTTTTGTGTTGGTGTTGTCTCAGAAATTTGGTTGTTGAAATGTTGTTGATTTATACTTTTTTCAATATGCATCTAATATGTCTGATGGTTTTTGAAATAGTAATATTATCAACACGAAGAAACTACTTTTTGAGCCTTGAAGAAGAATTCAATTAAATGTGAAACTTCGGCAGGAAAACAATTATTGTTTATTTAAGAAAAAATTTAACCTGTTACCCAACCAACCAAGTTTAAGAAATAAAATAAAATACATACATCAAGTTACAAAACACAAAGCAGTTTAAAATTTGTTTTGCATTTAGGAGTCCCGTTTAGTTGCCATAAATATCCCAAGTGAATGAAATTAATAGACTTTCAGATAGTCTTTCACTGCTTTTTTTTTAAAGCGATACATCTATTTTCATTTATTATATTAACTAAAATGTACTTTCGTGTAAAGAGAATAAACTTTTCAGAACAAATTCATGTAATCATCAGAAAAATGAGTATTTTAAGTCCATCAAAAAATATAAATGTCACTATTTTATGTACATAAGCAAAAACACACTTCAATCATCGATATCAAGTCTTTAGGTTTCACAGTACAATACGTTACATAATAATTATAGTTACATAATAATCAACTTTTGTCTAATTTTCACTAAAATATGATGAAGTGGTAAAATTTAACAGAAAAAATTGTTTCCTAGTAATTTTTTTTCAATGAACGAAATACTTTTCTTATTTGTATTGAAGGGGTTATATTTTTAGGAGTGATTAATTTTTGGGAAAGAAAGTTTTTGGCTTTCTACTACAAGATGGAGTAGTAGAAAGCCAAAAACTTTCTATCCCAAAAAACTTTTTTTATGTTTCACTTTTTCACTCACTTTTTCAATGTCAATTATTACTACTTGACATTCCTTGACAATTTATACGTTTTTTGATACAATGATATAAACAATGATATAATTGAAAATTATCATTTACGGAATATAAATAATTTAATTTTAATCAAAATTTTGCATAGACTCTGTTAAAGCATATTCAAGAATGTTACTGTACCTAAAACAATGAAAGTTCAAAATATAATTTAAATATTTACGAAAGAAATGTTTTGGTCTTCTACTTCTCCAACTTTATACAAAAAAAAAGAAATTATAATAATTATTTGGAAGATTCCCACAAGATTAATTCGATAAAGATGGAAAAGTAAACCTTTCTTTTGCACAAATCAATCTCTCCTAAAAATATACCCCTTTCAATTTTAAACCCTTTAATAATAATAGTACCACCAAAAATAATTTTCCTCAACACTTGTCTTGACTAATGCTTCACTAGCCAAGTAGGCGAAATTAAGAGAAGACCTTTAGTTTAGGTCATCTTGGTTAGTACAAAATTAGAGCAATAACTAAAAAAAAATCACTGTGGTAGGCGTCTGGAAAAATGCATGTAATAATTTAAATTTCATACAGATATTTCATCTGTAAAGAACTGGTGGTGAGATATATGTATAATTATTTTTACTATCATTTTTCATTCATATCTACACAACTACATATAAGTTGTTTTGAATAATTTCAATAGAAATTTATGTAAAATTTGTTTATATTTCACCGTGGCAGATAATGTGCATACAGAGACAAGAACAAACCGTGTAGCAAATATTTGCAAATCAGTTATACTGAAAAATATAAACAAATCTGCACTTACTTGTTGTGACTTCTTCATCCTCAATTGGCTCCTATTATCTCTGGCGAGCTGCAAAAATGGAGCCTTCTGATCCTGACTCAAAGTCCTCCATTTTTTGATTATCTGTTTGTACCTATCTGACCAACTAGGGAACTCTTTTTTCCACTCAGGATGATTTACATTAGCATACAGGACTGCAGAAATGGTAGCTCCTTTTCCCAACCCTTCGTCGGCTTTCATTTTTTCAGAAGAACGTTGATTGTAGGTTGAAGGAACACCAACATTGGTGCTGTCAATTTCGGGTGGATCACTCGCACTTACCCAAGGACTTGGTGGTTCGGAGAAAGCAGGACTGAATTGCGGGCTGCTGGAAAAGCCACAAGAATTCAATATTTGCGACTTTATGATACGTTTTTATCTATAGTTTTTGTTTTCACTTACTTGCTATATTCCGAGTGATATGGAGATGGTGGGGGAAAGCTGACTGGAGAATTCAGATTGGACTGATTCACAGCAGGTAACGTTGTTGGTCTCATAGGAGGAACAATGCCATGCTGTGGCAGAGCTTGCTGAGCATTTCCACTAAATATATTATTACCCTGTAGAGGAAAAGCATTGCTTTCCTGGGATTCTTGTGATTCATCAGTTAAAACTCCCTGAAAACGAAGTCAGAATTGTTTCAACAATATCAAAAAGTAGGTCCTTCGAGCCGGACCATATCATTCACGCTTATTAAAGAAAGTTTTTTTTGATACCAGTAGACTAAGCTTCAATGCCTTCCATAAAGAATCAATCAATCAATCAAATATACTTTATTGTCTGAAGAACTACATCTTGTAGACAAAGTCATAAATAAT
>WOGP01009530.1:0-10693 GCA_015342065.1 Leptinotarsa undecemlineata | reverse complement strand
TACCGCAGTATGAATATCAGAGTCGCTTGCTGCAATGAGGGTATCATCTGCAAAGAGGTTGATGAATTCACAGTCACTTATGAAATTTATGTCGTTCAAATAAAGTATGAATAAAATAGGGCCAAGTACACTCCCTTGGGGAACCCCGGTATCAATTGCTTTTTGACTTGATAAGACGTTGTTTATTTTAGTACATTGAGATCTGTTAATTAAGTAACTTCTGAACCATTGCAACACCCTACCAGTAATTCCATAATACTCTAATTTTGACAGCAAGATAGATATATCTATAGTTTCGAACGCCCTTTTGAAATCTAAAAATACTGCCACTACATATTTACCGTCATCAATTGACAGTTTCCATTTAGACAATGTGAGTTGGAGAGCAGTTTCACATGAGTGTTTTGATCTAAACCCTGATTGATACTTCATTAGAAGATTGTTGTTTTCAATATATGTGCATATTTGGTTATAAGCTGCTAATTCTAAAACTTTTTCTAAAGGAGGCAGAGTGTTTATGGGACGAAAGTTGAAGGCTTCAATTGCATTGTTAACCTTAGGCACAGGGACAATTGTACTAATTTTGAGTTGATCTGGAAAGTGCCCATTTATCAAAGAAGTATTGACAAAATCAAGAAGAACATGACCCAGTACTGAGAAGATACTCTTGAGAACCTTGTTGTTCATTATATTGGTGTTACACTTGTTATCCAAACAGGAAATTATTGATTTCAGTTCCTTCATTGATAAACATTTGAAATCGGACAAATTGCATCCAATCACTTCAAGAGTTTCACATGACCATTGTACAGAAGCAGGAAATGTTGCTTTAATATCAAGAATACTTTCAATAAAAAAATTATTAAAACTTTCAGCTTTGTCTAAGTCTAACATCATTCTCTGAGTGCCAAATACAACTACATCAGGAATGGGACTTTTATTGGGTTTGATGAGTGTTTTCAAAGATTTCCACATTTTCTTTGGATCATGCGAACAATCATCAATCTTCCGTTTGTAGTAGTCAGCTTTTTTTATTTTCAATAAATTAACCACTTCGTTTCTATAACTTTTATAAATAGCCCAATTGAGTTGTTCATCATTCACAGTTCTACAGTTTTTAAATTTTTTGTAGGCTTCATCCCTATATCTTGCTGTAACAAAAACTTCGTGATCATACCAAGGCAATTGGTTTTTATATTGTTTGTATGATTTTAATGGACTAATACTTTCGACATGTTCAGTTATGTTATTAACAAGGTTAGCATATATTGTATCGGTATCATTCAAGTTCAAGTTCCAGTTGCAATTGATCAACTTTTCATTTAAAAGAAGAAGTTTTGTTTCACTAAAATCCCTATATAATTTTGAAGTGCTAGATTTCTGTAGTTCAAAGGATTTTATTCTAACAGTTATAATATTATGATCAGTAATCTTGGGAATTTCATGGACTGAACATTGATTCAAGTTTGACGAGCTTAAGACATAATCAATCAATGTACTACTATTGTTAGTAACTCTTGTTGGTTCATGAATAAGTTGCTCAACCCCAATATTTGCAATGAAATTCTTGAATTTTTTTACCAAAGAATCATTCGCGTTAAGGAAGTTCAAATTGAAATCACCAATCAATATGCATTTATTTTGTTGTGAGAAGATATTTTCAGCCCAATTTTCAAAGTGGTCAAAAAACTCATCAAACTTAGAACTAGGAGAACGATATAAACAACCAATCAATACATTTTCATTATGAAACTTCAATCTTATAACCAAACACCAATAGACCAATTCAACATTAACTTTTTTGACAACTTGGAAACTATAGTCATTACGAAGGTATATCACTACTCCTCCTGTGTGGCGGTTTGCAGCGTCACATCTTATAACTTTATAGTCCTGAATGTCAATTTCAAAATCATCCATATCTTTTGTAGTTCTTGTTTCACTTAGAAGTAAGACTGAGGGATGGTAGCAAACAAGATCATGAACTACCTGATCATGATTTGCGAATAAACTCTGGATGTTGGCGTAAATAATATCTGTGTTATATGGTATAGTAGGACATCTTGGAATCAGTTTTTTTTATCAGGCACATTGACTATGGTGGGTATGTTATTTATATACTTGATTGCTTTATTGTCAACGCCACTATTAATGAGTTCTGCCAGTTTCTTTTTGACTGATAAATAATAATTTCTCTGCAAATATTGGTGTTATGAAACTGGATTTATTAATCAAAAAATATATATTTCGAAATATTCATCTCTTACAACGTATCTGGACAGTAGGTATCTTGCCTAAATATCTGTCGGATACAACTCAATGTTCATCACATCAGCCGGCAGGTATTTACCAGAACCTATTGTGTACGTACGTTGGGAAATATGGATGATTCGGTGTATTAATTCAGTAATATGAGCATTCTCTTGGGTGTCAGAATTTCAATTTTTCTTCAGAATAATGGGAACGGTTCAAAGTGATAAAAAGGTAATTCCTGAATGAGATCAAAAGAAAAATAATAAGGTTGATCAAATAGTGTCTCACCCAGAGAAACTTTTAGAAAAAATTCAAATATAAATTGATGGATGTAGCCTACGTGGTAGAAAATCGTAATGAAAAAAAGAGAATTGAAACTTTTTATGTTTTTCACCACTATTTGTAACTAACGTTTCTGCAGTAACATTACGGCAGTAACGTTAGTTACAAATAAAAGTGGTAAAAACAGATATTTTTAAATGTCTTTTCTTCATAATTCAAATATACTTGAAACACGTTAGTGAACATTGAATTGTGAGGTTACAATCTTTATAAAAATATTTGGTTACATCTGAATTTGGGAAAAATTGATAATTGAATTACCTTTTTTATTTTTCTTTCACTAATAGGAACGTTGAAAAAATATGGTTTTAGAAGGTATTCCTGAAGTTGTCAATTTCATGGAAAAAATGAGCTTGAACGTTTGACAGGTCACATGCCAAACTAATGCACAGTTAATCAAATAAATATACTGCGTTGGAAACGACGTGACGGTAGTCACGGGCGGGTTCAATGAAGGTAGATGTTACGTTTGATCCGCGTAAATGCTTCCACGGTGGAGGATGTTAGAATCGCGGTGGTTATAATAACGAAAAAACCTAAAAGAGAAAATTGTAATCGAAAGGGTTATATTTTTAGGAGTGATTAATTTTTGGGAAAGAAAGTTTTTGGCTTGCTACTCCATCTTGATACAAAAAAAGGATAAGGGAATATTCCAAAGAAAGGAAGGAAGTAATCAATTATTTGCAAATTGATTACTGCCTTCCTTCCTTCCTTTCTTTGGAAGATTCCCTTATCCTTTTTTTTGTATCAAGATGGAGTAGTAGAAAGCCAAAAACTTTCTTTCCCAAAAAAGAGAAAATTGTATTCTGGAATTTCTTGAGAATACTTTATGATTCTGGCAATTTTCAATTAAACTTTTGGGATGTACCTATAACTGATGTCATTTTCAAAACAAATAATCCAGACTATTTTCTTAAACTTGGAAAAAGTCACGTGAATTAGATATCTGGTTAAAAAAGCAGAGTTTTCAATGAGTTTGTGGCTCCTATGTTATCAATCTTGTATTGAAATAGTTATTGCAACTGGTTCTGAATGTTATCCAGAATATTCAAAAGCTCCGTACTGTTATACCATTTCAATAGTCAAATATAGAAAACTAATAGAACTCTGTAGAAATTTGAATAAAGTTCATTGAACAAATTAGATTGCTCTTCTTATGAACAAAGCGATCTGAAACGATCAAAACGGCACTCACAACCTAATTATACAGATTGAGCGATTTTGAATGCAATTATTGATAACTTTTTCAATCTTGGAGAGGAAAAATTGTTCTAATTGAAAACGTAGTAGCAATTTTACGTTCAATGAGGTGCTACAATGAAAAATCAATTGAGTGATACTCGTACATTTTTGGGGGGAATGCATTTTTTTTTAGACATATATGTATGTATTTTTTTCCTTATAGAGAATAGTATTTTAGTTATGATAATCGCAAACTCTACGAGTATTTTCTGGAACAGAAGAACAATCATATTTGGATGACACGTACCTAACTCTTTTACACCTGAAATGACAATAAAGGTGACACAACGACCACGATTTAAGAAAATAAACCTGAGCTCGTGAGCTCAAGATGTAGAAAATCAACAGTAGTGATGATTAAAAAAAAATTGGTCTGACAGGTCATGGTCGAATAGAACTTGTAGTACCGAACATTGCGTCTGTTACTGCGGTAGATATTATCTGTGGTATCTGTTCTTACATGATAACCTAAAGTAACACATCCATAACTAGCCTTGTATGTTCGAAGAAAGTTGTTGATCATCAAATGAACTTGAAAATCGAAGGCTCTGAAGTCTTGATCACATTTCATTAAGAAAACTGAAGAGCGCACTGAAGAGTGTAGAAGAAAAACCTGGAATTTTGTTAGAAATAAATGAATTTTGCAATGAAAAATTATATAGTCCCAGAGTTGACAATAGGAAATAATTATATCTACTTATAACGAACGGCCAGAAATCAAACAAGAATGTACTCTGGTGGAATAAAGCCCTGCACGGACAGAAAGATGTGAGAAGTTTAAGGAAATAGTTGTGTGAAAACAAGACTCGAACAAAATCAGTCCAATGGAATGGAAATACTACTTGACATGAATATTAGGAACCAATCATTGCTTGTCAGCCTACTAGTGCATAAAGACCAATATACTCATAGGTCAAGTAAGTCAATGGAAACGGCTTCATGTCGGATCACGCGAAGAGTAAAGTTTACTTGTGAACTGAGATCAACCATACCCGTATAAGCTGCAGTTGGATAGACCGCATGTTTGAAGAAATTTACGGCTATGATTGCTCTAAATTATTGTTGTTCAAAATTTATAAGGTTAAAATGATACTTAGTCGACCACTCAAGTTATGTAGTATGCCTTCTTGATACAAAGTGGTTTTGTTTCAGTGATTTTTCTGAAAATTGAATATTTCTTGAAAACATGTCTTCGTGTAGTCGACCGTCTATTTTGAGAATTTAATTTGATAACCTTTTTATTTTTCATAGCTGTCACTTTTTGTGGTACTTTTCAGTTTTGAAACTCTTGAATGTACAGGACCAATAGAAACTTACCAGAAAAATATTTTCGATATGACGTTCGCTTTCTTGTGGGGATTATCTGCTTTGAGTTTATGCACAACATCCATTTTGCATACTCGTACCACTCTCGTGTACACACACTTTACTATAATCGACTGAAAAAACACGAAGTACAGGTAAGCAAGATAACTGCCAACCGAAATTCATTAGGATAATCAGCGTAACAATTGACTTAAAATACTATGAATATTCGTTTAAAAACTATCAAGGAGTGGTTGGAAAACCTATTTGAAATTCCAAAATTTTAGAATAATTGTAATAATCGTCAAAGTGTCTTCATTAGTATTACTTACCGAGCTATAAAACGTAAAACTCACTGAAAGAGAACTTGCACAAGGTTGTTTCAAATCTGCATTTAGTCAGTGAGGTGGAATCATTGCTTTGTATAATAACCTTGCATGCTATGGAAAATATGATATTGTACCCCAAAATTGAATATAGCATATATTCGAAGATGGTAATTGTAATTCAAAAAAATTGTTGATGATTAATTATCATCAAATCTACATTAAGTTGATATGTGAAGCTGTCTATATTTATGAATTCATGATATTTCATTATCATTAGTTATTTTGGGTAAGAATTGTCGATAAATATATTGATAATGATATTTGAGAAATTGAAAGGATATGTTAAACAACATATTTTTCAATATCAATATGGAACTACATTTCTTAGAATATGAAATGTTTGAATCTTGAAGTAGTTGATTAAATTTTCTTTGAGGATCAAATTTTTTTCACAAGCACTAAAAAGTTACAATATTGAAAATATCATCAATATCAAAAAGACACTTAGCCAGAAATGTATTGGTTTACTCCATGGTTGTAAGGGGTAGAAAACGCAAACTCTAAAATTTATTTCCAATGTAACTTTTTGTCTTATTATTTGTTTATCATTTAAATGTATCTTGGGTTTTTGTCCAAAATAAACCAGTTCGCAGGAGGAAATTATTTTACGAACAACTAGAGAGATACATCGTCATAAATGTGAAAATACGAAACTAATGTATCTAGTAGGTCGCTATTAGCGATAGTTACAATTAAATTGGTATGACGCAGTACAGTTTGTGAATTTTCGAAATTGAATCAATACTAATTGTGTGTTGTTGTTCTGTTCTTGATTTGTTACTTTAATGATTCACTTGTTATTAAAATGGTATACACAAATGAGGAAATGGTTGATATGCATTACGTTTACGGTCTGTCGCAGGGGAATGGGTTAGAAGCTTCTAGAAGATATGCATAAATGTATCTTCAACGGCAGCATCCTTCAAATAGACTATTTGATCGACTTCATCAACGATTACGATAATATGGTTCATTCGACAAAAGAATGCAGGATTGTGGCCGCCATCGAGGAGTACGAACACCACAGCTTGAGGAATCAGTACTCAATTTGATTGAAGAACAACCTACTACCAGTACTAGAAAGATTGCTTTCCAGCTTAATGTTAATCATATGACGGTATTTAGAATTTTAAAGGAACAACTCTTATACCAATAAATTGATAGATGTAGCCGTTACTTCGTGGTAGGAGATCATAATGAAAAGAGAAATGAAAATTTCTTTCAATTGTAACTAAATTTCTTTCAATTGTAACTAACGTTACTGCAGTTTCATCCTATATGGCCATTTTCAAACTTACTTACACAATAAGTAAGTTTGAGTCCACTCATATACCACTGTTGATGATTGCCGCAGTAGAAGACGAATTGTTTGATACTTCAGATTCTATTCGACAATAACCTATTAGCCAGAATTTTTTCATTTCAATCACAAAATACCAAAATACATTATATTCCCATGGCAATAGGTCATAAATATCTGAGGAAATCAATATAGAGTACGGCTATATTTTGAAAGCATCATCATTTCTTCAGGGAAAGGTGTAACCGTGATGAAGGCACTGAAAGTGTCTGCTTCAATCACAGAAGAGCAATGGATCTTCATGTTAACCTTTATGAAAATATGGTTTTGTCATTAAATATTTACTTTGATTTTTCCATCTTGAATAATATTCTCAATACCCCATAAATGATCAGTTTCGTACTCCCAACAAACATACAATGCCGATGTTAGGGGTTTCAATTCTAAAACCTCCTAGAAACCCAATAATCCTCTAAAGGTAAGATCTTTGAACTCGGAAGTCAATTTCAACAAAGCTGCTTGTTAATAATGCTTGTTAATACTGAATTCTCGAAAGACCATAGAAAACCTGCAAGAAACTCTTTCGAGAGTGATGGAATGTCAACTATAAAGATCATAGACCTTGGACAGCAAAATCCTGAACCAGATCCCCATTCATCGAGGAAGACATTTTCAACGCGACCCACTTCTGTGAAAATACCGCCCTTGGACCATACTCCGTCATCTATCTAATCCAAAAGAATATTTCTGATACTATTCCATTTTACCTCAGCCCTATCATGAACGCCCTCCTCAAACTTGCAAACTTTCCTACTATCTGAAAACCATAATGACTCTCAAACCATATCTAGACCACACGAAAAGAAAATTCTACAGACCCAACATTCTGCTGAGCTGCCTAGATGAATTACTTGGAAGAGACCTAACGAATTACCTTTCAACGACAGAATTCCCTGCATCAAAATGGGAGTTGCACATTATAACGAAGTTCCACACTACCGTGTACGGGAAGTTCCATTAGAACAGTGTATATGAGGATTTTTCCCCTGAAAATACCCGTTACTCCTATAGGAGGTTTATAAAAGTGCACCTCGTGGTAGCGGCAAATATAACAAGATTTGATTCCTGAGTGTCCAAACCATCAACAAATACAGGCCTGATTATTGATGCAATTCAAAAGGAAGCTTATATTTGAAACGATTTTGCAGCACCTTTTCGACGATTCCAATCTAGTAGGAGTACACAAAAACCGGTTCAGTGTTGAATTTTAATATGATATTCAGAATAACGGTGAAACTGACGAAAAAGTTCGTTATTCAGTCTCCATACTACAGAAATATTTTGGATATGAAAGTAGTTTTGGTTCCTTGACAACAAGTAGTGGGAAACAGATTTGAAGTTTCACCAAAAAATTCTTCCACGAATATTATAAAGGAAATATTAATTTTGTCGTTTGTTTCGTAGCTCACGGTAACTAAATGCGCAATTCAAGTACTGTCCAGCATAAATATAAAGAGATTCAGTAGGTGTCATCCTGAATTAGTATGACTCATATTCTACGACTTTGAAACCAACTCAAAAACATGTTTTTTATGATATAATGGATTTGGTACATTGGAGAAACCACAAAAATCTTTCCTATAACTACATATCTTGAAGATGATATTCAGGAATACGGCTATTTAATAATTTCAAAGGCAATTTTTATCATAGCTGTGATTTCTAACCACGAGTAGACGGCCATATCAGCAGAAAAAAATTTAAAATATATATGTAATTTAATGATATCTTTGATAGTTTCGGAAATTATTCAATTGTTACATATTTTGATGATGAGCGATTGGGAAAATAAATCATTTCACAGAAACTGTGATAAATCTAAAGCAAATGAACTTCAAACGTTCAAGCCAGTCTCGATATACCTACACAGTAGGTTTAATGCACTGACGCCTATCAGAAAACAACTATTCCCCTGGCTAATACCACGAAGGGCGTTGAATTATATCCGACAGGCGTCAGTGCAGGAATCTTCACAGAAGGTTTTCCTGCATATGCAATTGGCAATACAACTAAAACACAACTTGGATTGGATTGGAAATAAAACTTGAACGTTTGAAGTTCATTTGCTTTAGATTTGTTTACTGCCAGTCTTCAAGTATAGCTCACTGACTAATGGGAAACTGTGATAATTTGAGTTTTTATTCAATACAAGAATTTCATTATTAAAATTATAAATATCTGAGGAATGGTGCTACATGGATGAAATGAGAGCATATTACATGATGAATGAAAGAGGTATCAGGATCATATCACCTACAGTATCAAAAATTTTGAACCGTCACGTCGATATTGATAATCCGGTAATCATTACTATTTCGACTCATAGCATGATGAACATTACATATATAGTTTCAAACCAATTAGTTTTTCAATTCAGCATGCTTTGGCAAATCTTTCCAAAGAGGTTACTGAATGTTTCATGTACTCAATAATTAGTTATGCACTCATCTTCTTCATTGAAATCTTCCACACTGTTAAAAAATGCTGAATTTGTCTTTTTGTCAAACAGCCATCTCCCTTTCAAGAATGACAACCCTCAGAGGTCAAGACTTAATTTTACGAGTCATGATATTATGAGATCTAACCTTCTGAAGGGTGAATGAATATACCTGGTACATCATAAGTATTACTGTAGACTGTAGAGGAGTAATTCATGATTTTTGTTTCATTATAAAAAATGATCTGAAATTGGTAGAAAATAATCTAATGAAGAGTTGTTATTATGCCAAACTTTTGATTGGATACTTCAATTTGATATTCATTGTCATACATTTTTCATTTTGAAGATGTAGCTACCAAGAAAAATGTTTGAAAACTGGTACTACTGTATTGAGTTGCAAGTTGTAAATTGATTCTGTCTTCTTCCATTGAACTGGCAATAAGAAGAAAATGAAATCGGCAGAAAACTGAAACAATTAATATTAGTAATGAAGAAGGCTTTCAAATACGAGTGCTGAACAATGAATGATTTTCCAAACTTGTCTTTACGACGGTCCACGTTTGGGAACCTCTTTCATCTTGATATTCATAGCACAGGTCTTCAATTGATTTCATAGATGATCTGTTCTCAAGAGCAGATGTTATCGCCATTTTATACTACGGCTTGTCCCTTCAAAGTCCAACAATGTATTTGTAGTTCAGTCTAGCACCACCGATCAAACCTATTGCGGGTTAAAACAGCGCTGTCTGATATTGAATTACAATACTTTTATTGACCTCTTTTCTCAAAGAAATTGTCTGTTCGAAATTATTCCTTCATTTTTATCAGTTTCTAAAACATGTAAGAACGGCAAAAAATATTAGTTATCGGCTCATTCCATTGTTCCATTCAAGAGTCAATTGATATATGGATATCTCAGTATTGAATAATTTTATAAACCATCCATAACGTACAGAGATTTTTAGTGGCAAACTGCAGATTAATTCTATAAATATGCAAATATTCATGCTAAAAAATACTTAGCTTCATCATAAATTTGTTATGTATACTTAACCAAATAATAATACATTGTTGATGTGATCTCTTTTAGGTTTTTTCCAAAAATCTTTGTGAATATCCACCAATTGATGAAACATGTTAATCAAATACGTATTTTGTTTTTCTACTCTGTTCATACATGAAATAACCATTCAAATTTCGTCGTTCAATATCAGTTGAATCCAGAAAAATTAGCATTATATATAAAAAAAACTGTGTGTTTGAAAGTTTACCATAATTTCCAATAAACTATCAAAAGGATCACAGCAAACCGTGACTAGGCTGGCCTCCATTGTTACACTTGTGTTCTTTTGGTAGAACACT
>WOGP01009529.1:0-10694 GCA_015342065.1 Leptinotarsa undecemlineata | reverse complement strand
CAACACCTCAGTCTACCGCAGTCGCGTGATGGGTATAGAGACTCTAATGCACTTGCTATCAGCATGTCCAGCATATGCGGTCTCGGCCTATATCCATCGACATAACGCGGCCCTAAGAGTGATATATTACCATCTACGGCACTTTTACGGTATTGACGAGACACCGGTGTTGCCCTACGCTCCTGGGGATATTAAATCCGTTGTGGGGAATGAGAAGTGCCGAATTTATTGGAACTATTCATTTCCCACCCTCAGGCTCATACAGGCCAATAAGTCTGATGTAGTCCTTCTCGATCACCAGACCAAAACGATATTTGTCGTGGAGTTTTCAGCTCCTGTCGAGACGAATATCGTCAGAAAAGAGGAGGAAAAACGGATAAAATATCGAAATTTTCTCTTCGAACCCCGCAGACTCTATCCAGATCACTCTGTCAAGATGGTTATTCTGATTATTGAAGTCCTTGGTGGAATGAATCTTAAAATCATACCGGATTGCCGCACTAAGGCAGAAATCTCAGCCGCACAGATGCAGAAGGCTGTCATTCTTGGCCACTGAGCTTGCTCAGGGCACATGATTCTCGGACCCAATGATCACTTACCCCACGGTGTGGGGAGTGGTCATTGGTTGATAATGTTGGCGCGCCCTCCCGAATTTAACGGGGCTTGGGGGATAGGGCCTGACCAGCGCACACTACGGTGATAATAATAATAATATCGCCTTTATTATTTCATAACCAAAACAAAAAACACAACGAAACTTATATATTCACCTTAGAATCTGAATAAAGGGCGAAGTTCAACGTCCTTATTGAAACACATCACGGAAAATGTTCTTCCACTTAACCCTGAAAAGAGAACAAATAAAAAGAAACAGAAAAGTAAAGCAAAAGTAAAGCTGTGATTGTTATATTTAATGTTAGGAATAACACGTTGAAAGGTAAGACCTCGTTAGTCCTTAGCTAGCACAAGTTTCTCAACTTCTGAGGGCGACAGCTGCTTAACGAAAAAACAGATTTAAACATGATATTATAATATAAATACGAATAAACACGTTACATAAAGAGTTTACTTAACTTATTCCTTACAAGATACCAATATAATTTGATTTAATTTCAGTCTAACAAATAGTATTTATATTTAGTTTTGAACATTGTGAAAATTAATTTTTTGAGGGAGTTGGGGACAGAATTATACTTTCGACAAATTTGGTACCTGAAAGACCGGCTGAACACTTCTGTTTTGAATTTTAGCATTGCAATCCTATTTTTATATTAAATATTCAGGTTATGGATGTTTGCACGATATGTGATTTTCCTATGAAGATAAAAAAGTTTTTTTGTTACAATTACTTAATGGAAAGAACAGATAGCGTGAAGTAAACTTCTATTCGCAGAACAATTCCAAAAATTAAGCTAAGGTACGAGTTTTGAACTTTTTAAATCATATTTTTGTATTGATTGGTTGAACATGGGCCATAAAGAACATCCGCATAATTGGAAACCGATAGCACCAAAGATTCACATAATAAGACAGAATATGTCGGTTATCATAAATAATTTTCAGTGCAGAATAGGCACGTTGTAAGTATTTATTTACAAATTTTGCAATACATCCATCAAAACAACAAGATTTTTTGCTCCACTAACAATATCTAGTGGCTTATTTCGAATGCAGATATTCACAGAGTTATTCACTATGGAACGGTGAAATCTTGGACCAAAGATCATTACATTTGATTCACTATGGTTTATAAATAAACAGTGGTCCGTTGTCAATCCAACAGATCTAATTACATCTGCATTCATAATGCCACAAGCATTGAAAAAAAGCTGTTGAATATTTGAGTATCATCAGCATATAAATGCATCTGACAAGTGTGAAAAGCTTGTAGTAAGTTGTATGTATATATATAGAGAACAATAAAGTATGAATCCTTGAGGTACCCCTAATTTGAGATATAAGATATCTGAGTGTGTTCCTCTGTACTAACCAGTTGCTGTCTACTTGTCAAATAGTCTGTCAATAATACAAGAGCGTTGGCAGAAAAAACATTATATTCCAAAATGCTTAACAAAATATTGTGATCAACAGTTAAACGCCCGGTTGAAAACTAGTAACACTAAATCCGTACATTTTATTTCATCTATTGCTTTCATTATATCATCCGCAATATGTGGAAAGGCGGTTCAACGGCTATGCCCTTTCCGAAATCCCGATTGAACAGAAGGCAACAGAGAAAAGTTCAAAATATGGTTTTTAATTTGAAACTTCATGGCTCTCTCTAGGATTTTTGACAAAACAGATAGGATACTGATACCCCTGAAATTTTTAAATCCCATTGGATTTTGTGCTTTAGGAAGAACCTTCACAATGGCTCTTTTCCAGATAGTTGCAAAACACAGCTTTATCAGCCCAGAGCATCCTTTAGCTTTTGTTTTCAATTCACAAATAGTTTTGTAAACACACAGATCGTTAATTTCATCAAAATTGAATTCAGTATCAACCCGTTTCTTATTTTTATAAAAATTCAATAAATCTTGCGGTGGTTCATTTTGTGGAACTAATTCTACAAAACACCTATTCAATTCCTGAGGGTTTTTCAAAATTTCCGGTATATCATGTTTCTTTTCAGGTATGAATTTGTTACACTTGAGAGTTTTCCACATGTCCTTTGGTGAAGTGTTATCAAATTCATGGGCGAAATGAGCTTTTTCTCCTCTTTTATTATCTTGGTTGATTAGATTACGCATATAGAAATCCAAGTGCCTTTCTGATTTTGTTCTCTTAAATTTTGCCTAATTGATATAATGCCAAGATACACCTACCAAAAATCCCAATTCATGAAGAAAAGAGAAATAACACAACACAATAATTGTGTAAGTAAGTTTGAAAATGTCCATGAAAGACGAAACTGCAGTAACGTTAGTTACAATTGAAAGTGGTATAAAACATAGAAATTTTCATTTCTCTTTTCATTATGATCTTCTACCACGTATAACGGCTACATCTATCAATTTATCCAATTTATAAACTTCATTTAAGTACTATTGTCGATATTCCTATTAAAACAACCTGATGCATATGGATACATTTCAAAAAATGTAACTATAGAATAAATATAAGATCAAGGCGAAAAAAGAACTAACCGTTAGTGATGTTATCAAAAGCAATTTATATACAATCTCACAGAAAATTAACATATTAAACATTTTACACTCTGTTTTGATGAAATTTATGATTTCAGATTATTCAAATTAGGAGGTCGATAGTTATTAGGTGTACCTTTTAAAGGCTGTTATGAGTTTTATGATTTGATAGAATCGCTCAAGATAAATTTTCGTTTCATACTCCATCCTTTGTCTTGAAAAGACCACGTAACAATTGCATTCTAAACATATTGCGTTTAGCATAAATTATTGTTTCACCAACTATAACATTTTCTGAAAATTTTTAAACAATGTTAAATTAAATTCGGGACATCTGGATTTCCGGATTCATAGAAATCAAACTTGACCATGATTTAGCTTCGTCCAATAATACATATCTAATAGAATTTAGAAATTTTTCAAACTCGTCTAGTGATTAACCTTTATTGAAGATTCTGCCGTAAGTTGCTTGAACTATTTCGTAATCCATGTCCATTATTGGCGATATATATTTCAGTAATTCTTAAGTAATACTTGTTTTATTAGTGCTAAGGTCTTCCAGTGTCATCTTGAATAGTTCACTTCTTACAAGGCACGTTGAATAGCCGAAGTGTAGTATTTTACGTTTATCTGCTGAATAAAAAAATGTTTATAATGGAACTATTTATACTCAAATTATAAATTTCCCATGCAAATACTTTATTTCGTTCTACAATAGTTGATATTGATTAGCTACTTAGCTATCTTATATTTTTCATCAGGTAACTGAATAATAACTGAAAAACTAAGAACAAATATTATTATTTTTACATTGAAGCTGTCTGACATTTTGATTCGTTCAAAGTCTTTAGAAAACACTGAAGCCTTAAGAGCAGAAATAATCAATAGGTATTAACTAGACACATTTTCTCAAAGAAAATATTAGGTCGAAGGTGCATTCGAACTCATTATCTTTGGATTGTGAGTTGGGCACACTATCACCGCTCAAATATTTTTGTTTCTTAGACTAGTATGTACAAATTGTTTCTTTGATGTTCGGCATTCTTCCGAAGTAACTTTTTGTTATTCAACAGTTGCTGACGAACTGACTTTTTCCATTTTTGCAATGAATACAGCTGAGATCTTCAATATACAGCCCCATTCGGTTCAGGAATCTTGTAAATGGATGGAATCGATCTCTGCTCTGTAGAAATAGTTCTTTCCTGAGATTATTCATGCCGTTTTTCCTGTATTCATTCTCTAATATATTTTTTCAGTGCTCTTCATGTTACTTATTGGGCAGGTATCTGGTTTTCTACCAATTATTTCTGTACCACTTGAGCTGTTCGTGTTACTTGGTAGAGACTCAATCTATTCTTTACTACCACTATTTTCTAATCCGTTTGAATCTTTCTCTCTCATTTTGTTGATGCCTCAAATTTATTTTTCTTCGTGGATAATTTCAATTGTGAAGTTCAATGTACTTTGGTTTTATGTGGTTCATAATCATATTTAATGTATTTTTCCATACCTATATATCGATTTTCCTGATTGTACTCAATACTGAGTATTGAGGACAATATAATATTGGTCTTCATTTTCTCTGATACAAATGTGAATATCCCTATCAGGTTGGCTGTCCTTGTTCATATATCACTGCCTGTACCACTGTGCATGCTTGTTTTCAGCGAGTGCATTAGCTTGAGATTTGGGGATTGAGCAAACCGGCCAACTGATGTCTGCTTTCACGTAGCCCCGCTGGATACGGGAATGACAGAATCACTTGTGGTTCTGTTATTCCTCAACTGAATGGCATTCCATCGATGACTTAATCCTATGGTGTGTGTATCCGTGCCGAGAGGATGAATGACACTGAGTCTATCAGCTGTCTCTACAGAACCTTCGAGACACCGGGCGGCCTCTCGTCATAATATCGGTTTGTCACGATAATATGGGGCTCTGCTGTGATTGACCTTCTTTCTCTAGATACTCGTGGGATTTTAATTGACAGAGTAAACTTATAAATTCTTTCTGATGCTGAGTCCATAGAGGAAATGGATGTCGAGCTTACGACTCCAACTGACCTCCCTGTAAACTTGGATCCAGAGCGAGTCTACAGAGGAGATGGATATCGAGTTTACGACTTCAACTGACCTCCTAGTAATTTTAATTCAGGAGCGAGTCTACAGGGGAGATGGATGTCGAGTTTACGACTCCGACTGACCTCCCTGTAAATTTAGTTCAGGTGCGAGAGCTTCTAAACTCCCCAACTCCTGATCCAACCACTGAACCTTAAAAAAAGGTTTAGTGGTGCAGACAGGAAACGGCTGAGTCGTCTCCTCAAGAGCAAGGTAACTTATAAAACCGCCTTGCACCAAATTCTTGAGCGGCGTACGCAGAATCTGTCTCAGGTGAGGGAAAACACCCTCCATGAGCAGGTTAGCAAACGTCTCAAGTGATGATTCACCAAAATCAGAGGCGAAACAGCCCTGCACAGCTGAATCTAAGGCATCGTCAGGTGTAGCTGACGTACAAAAACCCTCATATGGGAAGGTTGTCGTGGGTTTCAAGGTGATAATCTTGCAACTTGATTATCCGACTACCTCATTAACAGAGAATATACTTAGTGCCTGCCCCGCTGGGGACCGAATAAGGTCTTTAGAGTTCGGCAGAGCCGTATTCTTACCATATGACCTGAAAAAACACTCATCGTACAAACTAATCGGCTTCGTTGAGGAGCTGATTTAACTTGGTCGAGTGTGAATAGGTGTGAGCCACAATAAATAATTGCGGGTTGCGGTAGGAGGTCTGATAGACCCACTCACTTTGGACCTGACCTAACCTAACCCTGTCAGAAAGACGTTTTGTTTCTATGTTTTTCCAAATGAAATTAATAATGTTGAATTTTGAAAAGTAAATCGGAGTTACAAAGTGAACTATTGCCAATGTTAGTGTTCTCGGTTGCTACATTGTCTCTCAACCCAATTATGCAAATAGATCATTAACGGTATATATCGAGTATGATACTTGAGATCACGTAACTATTTCTTCGTAGAATTGGAGTGGCAAGCCGGAAAAGTTATTAAAAAATCGATCACAACGATATATTCACTTTGTAAAACAGGGACAAGATCATTAACAATATTCTGAAGGCCATTCTCTCATGTCGATTATTAATTTCAAAGGTAATATTTATTTATATTAGATTTCACTGACCATTGAAACTGAAGCATATGAAATTCGATGACTGGAATATAAGAAAGAGAATAACCATTCCAAGTGCTTTGATATGAATATCTACTTGAAAGGAAATTATGAAATGAAATGCACAACTTCATTTCAGAAAGGGGTATGAGTAACAAACTATTTTTAAGTCTTCCAACAGGGACATTCGAACTTCGGCAATTGATAACGGCCATTTTGTGGAAGCTACAACTGTCAAATTAGTTGTCATTCATTCACTCTATTTTGCCAAATCAACCATCGGATATAGCTTTCAACAACAAGTGCAAATAATAAAATATTTTTTTGAATATGGGTGTTTTTTTTCAGACAACGTACTGTGCGCTTCGCTCATTTTACGGTCGCCATAGTGATCATAATTTGGTGGATAAATTTGAGTCCACTGGTTCATTAAACGATCGACCAACACCCGCACGTCGACGAAACACAAGATCTGCCGAAAACATCGCCACTGTCTGTGAGAATGTGCCGGAGAATGCGAGACAGTCGATCTTGCATCGCTCATAGTAACTCGGCCTTTCGCAGACCACAACTTAGCGAATTTTGCGTCGTGACTTGGCCCTGCACTCATGCAAAATTCAACTGATCCAGGAACTGAAGGTGAACGCCCAAAAACAACGATGTGTTTTTGCTGAATGGGCTCTGGAGCAGTTGGCAACTGGCCTTAATTTTCGTCGAAAAATCATCTTCAGCGATGATGCCCATTTCTGGAAGAATGGGATCGTGAAAAAACAAAATTGTCCAATTATGGATTATGCCAATCCACATGAGACTCAAGAGCGTCCAATACATCCCGAAAAAGTCACTGTATGAAGTAGATTGTGGGGTGGAGGCATCATCGGTCCATATTTTTTTTTGAAAACACCTCCCGTGAAAGTATCTATAGAAGAGAGACAAATCTCCAACCTTTCTTCGATGTTCCAGGTTACCAAGGTTGTAATCCAGCAACTTCGGGGTATGTTTGGGGGCAGACCTCCATACATGGGAAAAATACTCCAAAGAAGGTCTGATCTGAACTTTATAAAGCATGAAAATTTGCTGAAGTGTGTACAGTTTTCTGGTTCGGAACAGTGTTCAAAAGTTTTGAAAAGCAGCCTTTGAAATTTTTGCGGCATGATTATGCCAAGACATGATGGAGTTCATTTTAACCACCAACAAATATATCGAAGGAGAAAGCGGAATTGTCCGAACTGCCATTATTATAACCGGTTCGGAGATATTTATCTTCTTGGAGAAAATCGATGCCTAGGTTTTTGTTGTTTTGAATTGAACCTGGTTACTTTATCCCCAATTCGAAATCACGTCTAGATCCTCATTAAGATATGCAACCTCCTGCTGCCAGTGACGATGTGCTTCCGTAGATGATGTCCTGGAATCCAAATGGGATTGCCAGACAAGTGTACTGTCGTCAGCAAAGCAATTTATTGGATTCTTGGTGTTTTCCATTGAGTCGTAGAAATCATTCGAAATGAATTTGCATCAAGTATTCTTCAGTTACATGCAATCATCTCAAAATACACATACTTTGCGACTTATATATCCACGATTCATCACCTATTAAAATGTCACAAACGTCTTTCGAAGCACCGGTGTTGTATTTCATTTCAGATCATGTGCACTACCAGACACGACTATTTGAGTTTTTGGAAAATTATGTGGGAACCATCGAAAACGAATCTTTTTTGCAGTTATTTGATTATGCAATATTTTATGTATGCTAGAAACGAATGTTTAGGACTGCCTTAGTCTCATAATATATCACATAAAGGTATAGCAAAAGCCATTGATTTAGGTCGAGCTTCAGTTTTGCAATGGCTAAAGATGGGCATTATCGCCAAAAGTCGAAGTAAGTTAACCAATACACTTCTGTTTTTATAATCCACGTCGCAAGTCGTAATAAATCATCTCCTGAAAATTTTCATGATTCAATATAAATAATATACGATTTTTAAAGCTAAAGTGCTTACAAAATCGTAGTTGATCCATTGTACATCCTCCCGAGGAGGTGTACTCCTAGGCCATGGTCCATTCTGTATTTTCCACGAATGTGGACAGGTCACTAGGAGACATCTCCATTATATCGGCAGGTGAAGGCCAAGACTCGCCGAATACAACTCTCTCTTTAGCAACCTCGAGGTGTCTCACTGCGGCCTTCGTGAATGTTTTCGAAGGTACAGCGATATTACTGTCATTGCGCGGCTTTTTCAACCTTCTTGGAGTTCTCTCCGTGGAGGTGTTCAAGTAAGGGCGCTTTCCTGCATGGGTAGCTGGTTCCTTACCTTTATTCAAGGCGGAGCTCTTGGCGCCCTCCGCAGGAAGTGCCCTTGCTGTTAGAGGTAGAGTGGGGGAGGTAGAAGGTGCACTTATAGTTGCTGCTACTTATGCCTGTATCGCTCTCTTTCTCCTTTTTTTCTTGGCACCGCAAATTTGCGTTGGCCTTTGTATTATATCACGAGGTGATCTGCCATGGCCAGCCTCATTCCGAGCGGTGAATTGAGGTGGACATTTCTGTTCATCCCCAGCCACTGCAATAGATTGAGGTGAATATTTCTGTCCAGCCTCCGGATTGGTTTTTGTTTTTTCTATGTCTGCTTTTGTATTTGTTTCATTCATGTGTGTTTTCACGAGAAGCAGGGAAAGAGTTGGTCACTCTGGTAGAACCCCGCATTACCAGAGGAAGGCTAATTACAATGAGGTTTCGCCCGGTTCTCCAAGGGGATCGTTCGTAACCGCATATCACCCTGCGGCCATTCAGCTGTCTGCACGATTCCTTGCACCTTAGCTTAGGTAGGCTGGTCCACGGTGGCATGTTTCGCAAAAGCCTTCGGAGGAGTTTTGGTCCCCCCACTCTACTTATTTCTGCCATTGATCAGAAGTCCGGCGACCCCGTCAGGCCACATTGGCTTCCCGGACAGGGCTCCCAATCTCTGGTCGTTCCCCTATTTGCCACCTGGGGACGCGCCCGATAGGTAGCCCAACTCAAAATATAAATAGTGGAAAGTGAACCTTGTGGTACACAGCCTAACTTTCCGTTGAACGTATACATTTAAATTAAAAGGGTTATATTTCTAGGAGAGATTGCTTTTTGGGAAAGAAAAGTATTAGCTTTCTGCTTCATTTTGTAATGTTATCGAGATTGGTGCTGAAGAGGCAATGAGGCGAGTGTCAAATTTCGAAACATCGAATGTCCGTCATTGAGGATGACAGTGTTCCTTGTAGGTAATATTTTACTTCTTTCTTATGTATATTGTGCTGCAATCTTGTGAATGATATCTGTTTAAATTCCAAAACGAATGTTTGGAGTACAAACTGAATAGGAAGAAGTGTTCCTTGTATAATTATTTGTTCATATACTCAATAAATATAGTTTAAAAAACTAAAAAAACACGCTTTTAAAGAACATCGAACTAAAAAGTGAAAAATATTTTTTTTAAATAAACTCAAAGCAATAACGAACGAAAAAAACTAGTATTATTGTGAAAGAAGCGACGGGCGCTTGATATACAAAAATATGGCAGAAAGCGCCCACAATTTTTTCACAATAATACTAGTATTTTTCGTTCGTTATTGTTTTAAGCTTATTGAAATGAAATTATTTTAACCTTTTCAGTTCGATGTTCTTCAAAAGCGTGTTTTTTAGTTATTTTGAACTATATTTATTTTTAACTTTTTCCCGATTTCCCGAAATTCTTCTCAAACAATATAATAAAGTTTGAGGTCTTAAATTCAATAGTAATACTACTATTGAGTAGGTCTCCAACAGAGGGCGGACAGTTGTAAAATTTGTTTCGACGTAAACAGAAAGTTTGCAGTAATAATTTAAAAAATCAATTCAGTCTTGATGTTTTGATTCGAAGTTTCATTCAAAATATTAATGGACTGAAAATATTTTTTCAGTGAATAATTTTATTATTCAAATCAATCTTATGATTTGATATGTATTTTAAGCACCTTAATTCTAATTTTTCGATTTTTTGAAATATTTAATTAATTGAATTCTTTAGGTGTACAATTTACGATAGAGTTTTCATTGAAAAAAATCCATATTCTGATTTGCTTTCAAATAATCGAATTAGATTTTAAAATGTATCTTCCGTTCCGTTCACAAATTTTTTCTGTTACTGAATCACGGGTAATTGATAATATAGTACATCTCTAGTACAAAATTTCGCTAACACTTATAATTCTTCAAATATGTTGTTTATTTTGATTTTCTTTAGAACATGGGTCTCCAAACTAGGGTCCGCGTGCCAAATCCGGCCCGCCAGTGTCATCAATCCGGCCCGCGACAGCCAATGATTTACTGTCATCAATCTGGCCTGCGAC
>WOGP01009528.1:0-10695 GCA_015342065.1 Leptinotarsa undecemlineata | reverse complement strand
CTGCCGGTCCGGTTTTGCACCAGTTGCTCGGGTAAGTGGTGTCGCAACTCACCAAAGGCCAAGGGTGTTAGTGGCCATCCCTGCTTCAATTCCGTTATTATTATTTGATTGTATTTCATGAAAAATAACACAATGTATAGTCGAAGTAAACGATAATATGAATATTTGAAGTTGGCAGCACTCTCAAAGGCATAAAAACCAATACATAGAAATGAACCGGCTGCGATATAGTCTACGTAGGCTGCAGAATTGGCGGTCCGTATTGGAAAATCTTCACCAACCGAGTTTTATGATTGGCTGAAGAGTCATAAAATTGAATTTGAAGTCATGTTTCAGTGACGAATAGACTTTTCTTACATCATATTTTTGTTTCACAATGATTTCATAGAAAACACCACCATTCTGAGTAAGAAATAATCGTGTGCTATCAATTTGAAAGAAGAATTTTTATGTTTCATCGAATGCTTTGAAAATATATGCAGGGTACCATCCATTCTCGTTGAAGTTATCGACCTCAAATATACCTGTGATACCCATATCCCAAATATTAAATTCCTAACCTCACAAATGGTTGGATGATATCATGAAATAATGACTTTGTGGTCACCCGGTATGATGAATTATTCTCCGTCGAAGAATTACGTGAAATCATTCAGAGGATGAGAATTGAATTAGATTTTGTGACTTGCCGATTTCATTAATTCGATCAGATTTCAAAAATAAAGAGACCTTCATGTAAACCCTAATCCTGAATAATTCTTAGTGCACTGATAAACACTTGCCCAAATACACAATTAGTCAGGTAATTAGCAAACTTATCGTTAAATACATATTTTCATATTTATCAGTAGCACTATTGGGTTATTATTCATTTGGAAAAGTTGATGAAAATAATTTTAGAATGAAAATAATTTTAAAATGAAAATGACACGTTCTGTGGTTCCGGATTTGTTACTTGTTATTTTCTTTTGTCAAAAAGGTCAGTATGATTAATATATTGCCAACTTTTCATCAAAACACTATCGAATAATTGAGTATCTAAACACGTGCAGAACAAATACATTTATTGCATATATTATGTTTGTATTTTCTTCAAAAACTCTTTATCTCTCTCAGTGAGTTGCCTATTCGTAAAATAATTAGGTGAAAGCGGTGACTTCTACATGAATTATTCAGGTAAAGAATTTCTTGGCTTGATTGTTTTTCGAATCAAATGAAGCACTTTACTAGAATGTCAGACTATAATTCTCGAACCAGGATTTGAGTAACTGTCTTTAGATCGTGTGACATTTTTGATTCATTGTATAAACTCACCAACTTGGATCTCTGATAGAAGTCCATTATATCTCAAAGTGGAGTGCAGTAAATTTGCGAAGAATAAAACCTCAAAGTCGTCTCCACAATTTATTATCACCCTCAGATGTTAGAACGGTAAAATCATAATCGTTAATTCAATTCATTTTTTGTAAAAGGAAGTGAAAACTACGGAAGTTTGTCACATCATATCTATAAAAAGTTGAACCATGGGAGACTTGGAGCCTTTTTATACCCTCTCATTAACATCAAAATCATAATATGATTCATGAAAACGACTCACAATGAAAGATATCCGAACTTAATAGAATAACGAGAATCAACTGTCAAAGAGACAAAAATCGAGATAACAGAATACGAGTCGATATATATGCCGTGTTCCTTCTCCTGTTATGTTCTGTGTTTGAAAATCTCTTGTCATCGTTCCATGTCATCTCGTCTCGATTTTTACCACTTTATTTTATATACTTTTGACAGTTGATTCTCCTCATTGAATTCAGTTCGGATATCTTTTATTATGAGTCGTTTTTATGTATCGTTTGATGATTTTGATGTTAATGAGTGGGTATAAAGTCTCCTATAGTTCAATCTTTTATAGATATAATGTGACAAACTTCCATCTTATATATCACCTTTGAACTTTTCTTTTTCATTATTATCCATGTCATTGTGACCAAGACATGTTTGTGAGGAAACAATGCCCAAATGCAGAACGAGAACAGGACAATTATGAAGCCACTAACGTCATCAACATGAGTTCCCGCCCACTCATGGATATAGAGAAATATTTGTCAAGGAAAGATGTAAACATCGCCATTGAACCAACATCTGTGCCCACTTTGGAAACGATAACTGCAGTAGAATTCACTAGTTTCCTTATGGATCAGATCGAGGCTGAAAAATTCAGATGGAAAATCAGAAAACAGCTAGATGGAGAACCAGTTCCAGCTGTCTAACGTCGGCAATGAAGAACGAAGAGCTCTGAACGGATTACGTAGAGACAACACTATCAAGATCTTACCAGCAAATAAGGGAAACGCCACTGTTATGATGGATACTGATCTCTACGAACAGAAGATGGAAGAGGTGCTTCAGAAAGGAAAAATCGTAAGATACCCTACTGCATCCATTGAAAGGAAGTTGTATCAGACTTTGAGAAAACATCAAGTCTATTTTTCGGAAAAAGATAGATCATCGCTAACACGGCACCACAGTAAACCCCCTCACTTGTATGGACTACCCAAAATCCACATAAAAGATATTCCGCTCAGACCGATCAATGAAAGACTGATCAGAAAGAATGGTTTTCATGACAAATTTTTTCCCCTGTACATTTTCCACTCGATTGACATACTATATTTTTCAAATGTTGCCTCAATTTTTGATGGTTTGCATGCATTTAAATGTTCAGGTAGGTATGTTTATGTATATATGTGTGTAAATTCACATATCGACTTTTCAAAAAGACTGATTGAAAGTTCATTGTCCTTTCAGATGAACTAAAATACACTAGAATTAGATCGCATTTTCAGAAAGTTGAACATGGAAGTAGCCTTCAGAACTTCTTGTTCACTTCAACAGATGTTAGGCAACCCTGAAATAAGATGTTGGATAAGGAAATCTCGAGAATACGAGGTGCAGCTATTGAATAACGAGACTGCGCACCTAGAGGGCGCCCTAGAGGGTAGGGAAAAAAAGTGTAGTGCGTTGGGGATCTGGAAATCTTTCCTATTCACGTACCAAAACACGTTTTCGTCACTATTATAGTATTTGTGCAGTAGCGGTTTGAGACGAACGTGTTTTCCTCGTGCTGAAAACCATGTGTGACGAAACTAGTAGCAACGTATCAATATCAAATTTCTCGTTAAATAAAAAAAAACTTCGACTGATTGCTATAAATTGTTTCAAGAGGCCTATGGAGATAATTATCTATCTCGTGCGCGTGTTTTTGAGTGGTGTAGGCGCTTCAGTGAGGGCCGAGAGAGCAATGAAGATGACCAGCGCCCAGGTTGCTCTGTCACTGTTTCAACTCCGAAAACAATAACTAAAATCAACCAAATTGTGCGTACATCCGAAAGACTGCCGAGGCTGTGAGCACCAATTAAGAAACGGTTAGAAAAATGTCACACGAGGAATTACACATGACATAAGTCTGTGCCAAAAAACTTGACTACTGACCAAAAGCTCTTGCGTCAAGAGATCTGCTCAGATTTCCTTGAAAGGTCAGAAGAAGATCACGGACTGATGAAAAACATAATTACTTGCGACGAAACGTGGAATTTTCGATACCAAACAAAGCGGCCATCGATGCATTGGAAGACGCCTGAATCGCCTAGAATGAATAAGTAAGGATGTCCAAATCAAAAGTTAGGACAATGTTGATCGTTTTCTTCGACATTAACGGTATCGTTATTACTGAATGGGTTCTAGAGGGTCAGACTGTCAACCATACTTACTGTTTGTCAGTTTTGGCAACACTGCGAGAACGAATTCGTAAGAAATGTCCAGTGTTGTGGAAAAGCAGCTTATACTTAAAGAATATATGATAGTTAATATACCTTTCAAAAACTTATTATTTTGTTTGAATGAAACCTTTATTTGATGAAGCTCTCTGAACAGCTGTCATTTGCAAAAACAAATTTGTCTGGGTTACTAGATCACATACAGATTTCCAAGGTTGAATGAATATAGGTATTTAGGAATTACACTATACTTTTCTGTACCGTAAGTACATACATATATGATGTGTAATTTTATAAATGTTATCTGAACGATTCAGATACATATGTATATAATAATAATAATATACAAACTGTTCAAGTAAAAGTTATTTCTATGTAATACAAAGCCTTTAGGAGTAGTTGTAGTAGAAGAAACCCCCTTCCTTTTTTGAACAAATTACTTATATGTGAAAGATACTATAGATACACATACATACATGCATGTATGTATGTATGTTTGTGTGTAGGTATCACTAATACATTTTGTACAATCAACTGCATTTATTTGAGAGTTTCAGTTACTAACGTTTGTCCGTCCCCGCTGGGGACCGAATCAGGTTCTTTGAGTTCGACAGATCCGTACTTTTACCATCTGACCTGAAAGACCACTCACCATACGAACTAATCGGCTTCGTTAAGAAGCTAGGTTTATTTGGCCGAGTGTGAATAGGTGTGAGCCACAATAAACCCTTATGGGTTGAGGTGGAGGGTCGAATAGACCCACTCACTTCAGACCTACCTACCTACCTACCTTTATCACTGTTCATATCGAAATAAAGTAAAGTTTTATGCTCATGAGAACAATTATTCCATAGTTCTATGCTAACCTTTTGTAGTTTCATTGAAATTAGTTAATTCAGGATTTGTATATAACATTTTATCATCAATAGGAATGGGAAGACCAATTCATTCATCAAATTTGGTTTTGTAGTAATGACTTGAAATGACTGATGAAACAAAAACAAACAGTATCATACTACATAGGCTAACATATAAATGGTGCTAGTCTATTGAAATTTCATGATATACTACTCATAAGTTTGTGGGTTATGATTGTGATACTACTTTTGTTATTTTCAAAAGAATGGATCAAAATCAATTTCGTGCTTCGGCTTCTTGATGGGAAAAATACCATTCAAGGGAAACAATGACTCCGCTCGATCAAAAACAACAATTGAATGTGGTTTGCTGACTTTGAACGTGGTCGTAGAGACACCGATGATGCAGAACGCAGAGAATGTCCAAATGAGGCAGTAACGCCAAAAAACGAAAAAAAAAATCCACAAAATCGTTTTGAGTGATAGAGAAGTGAACTTGCGTGTGTTGGCTGTCATTTTGAAAATATTGAAAGAACGTGTTGGCTTTATACTGCATGAACATTTCACTATGAGAAAGCTCTGTTTAAAGAGGGTGCCGCTTGAGCTCACTGTTTACCAAAAACAAGAACGTCTTGATGATTCTGAAAAAGCGACTGGAAATGTTATGACCTCGATGATTTGGGATGTACGTGATGTAATTTTCATCGACTATCTTGAGAAGGGAAATATCATCAACAGTGATTATTACATAGTGTTATTGGAGCATTTCAAAGCCGTAATTGCAAAGAAACGACCGTAAATACATTTTGTTTCATCAAGGCAAAGCACCGTGTCACAAGTCAATCAAAACAATGGAAAAACTACATGGATTGAACTTCGAATTGCTCCCGCATCTACTGGCTATTCGCAGAGTCAAAAAAATGCTCCCCAGTAAGAAATTTTGCTCGAATAAAGAGGTTATTGCTGAAATTAGGACCTATTTCAAGGCAAAAGATGTATCGTTCCACAAAAGTGGTACATGACATTGCTAGAAAAATTGACTTCAATATAATGAATGCTGGTATACCATGTCTCACTGTCGGGTTATTCAAAAATATCTACTTCTTTAATGTTTGAAAAACTTATCCAATCATCACAACATGCTATCAGCTATGATAATTGTTAAACCCACCGACCGGATAGGTCGGTAGTGGCCGATAGTAGCAGTAAAATAATCTCAAACCAGTTATTTGTTACCTTCAACCTGCCACCCGTAGTAAAATAGTTTGTTCGAGACATATTTCAAAAAATCTGATAATTGATAATTATGTGAAGTAAAAAAAAGACTATCCAAAATGTAATATTTCAAGTTTTTCAAATCTTCTCACACATTATGCCTATAGCTGGAACTTTCAATAATATACATTTGGCACTGAAATACCTTAAAAAATTGGCTCAGCTATATAGATGAGTCGAGTATTTAGTGAGAGATTGGACAAAAAATTACATGGGTTGAGAAAGCGACAACATATTTTTATTAAACGGTTTTATTTAGATTGGCCTCTTCATTTGTTTGGGTCAAATTTAGTAATTGAAGTTTGACCTCCTTCGTGATGACAGATTGATCTGAAATTTGATTTTGTATCATTGTAAATCTAAGATGGCCGTAGCTACAAAATGGCGGATTGAATATTGTGTTACAACTACCTCACTATGTGTATCAAATGACAGGGGTTGACTGGTTGCATAGTAGTACACTTTGTGAAAAATGCAAATTCAAGATGGCCGCAGCTACAAAATGGCGAATTACATATTTTCTGACAGCCACCACGATCTGGGTATCAAACACAACTACCTCAATATGGATATCAAATAACAGGGCTTGCTTGAGTAGTAGAAAAGTAGTATACTTTGAGAAAGATGCAAATTCAAAGTTGTGGCAGCTACAAAATGGCGGATTACATATTACCTTGTGATACTGAGGCCCTGAATGAACTTGAAAGAATGAGAAGAATTGTGAAACAAAATTAGAAACTGTAAACTTGAAAATTAAATAATTAAAAAAATGTTCTTCATAAATGTTTTTATTAAAAAAAAAAAAGATAATTATGATGCAGATAATTTAATGAACACAAAAGAATAATACGGAAGGTCCTAGGTAGCAGTCATCAAACCACTCTCCTTAGCAATCAGCGGTATTGATCAGATGGAAAATAATAAAATCGTTGGGCGTATCGTAAGTTTAGTAAATATGTAAATAGTACGTCCAACAAATTCATTACTTTTTTTATCTCATCAATACTATAGAATGTTGAGGAGAGTGGTGTGATGGCTGATTCCTTTCGAATTATTTTTTAGTGTTCAGTACATTACCTACATCATTATCATCTTTTTTTTAACCGTTCATGAAATGAAAATTTTTTAACGTTTGTTTGAAGGTAATTGACAATGTTTCATGATGGATTCCATTAGTTCGCACTTTCATTGTTTGATATTATATAAAATGATTTCAAATCCTTGAAGGAACTAATCAAGGAACTAGACATCATCAAAAATAATCTTCAACGGAATGGCTACTCCCAAGCGACGGTGGAACAGACTTCGGCTAAAAGACAGGAGGAGCCTCGGAGAGAAGAGAACTCGTCACAATCAGTGCTTCCACTTCCCTACATCAGAGAATTATTGGAAAGGATGAGAAAAATTGGATACAAGTAGAACATCAGAACCTCCTTTATATCCGGAAACGCTATCCGTAGCGGCCTCACGAAAACTACTGTCTCACCAAACGCGGACTGCGATTCCAAAAATTGCATTTTCCAGATAGCCTATGAGGCCATTGAATGTTCGCATTGTCAAGCATTAGAAATACACACAACGAGGGATAACCAGTAAATCAGGAATAGCAGAGCATGTTTCGACCCATCAACATAACATTGAGTGGTCCCAAGCTGGGATCATACACAGGGAGAAACATTGGTTCAGTAGTTATTTCAAAGAAGCCGCATTCATGTTGTCCAACAATGTATTCAGCCAAGCTACCGTAAATCTAAGCAACATATGGAAACCCATAATTAAGCGAAAAATGGCCAACTCTCGCCAAACGGTCATCTCCCACTATACCAGTAAAGCGGAAAAGGAAAAAGTAAAGCGGAGATAAGTGAAAGTACTCGAATGACCCACAAACAGTCATCACTCGGAGGAATTAGTCCAGTCATCACCCGAAGATGATTTTGGATACTTACAATCGAAACGTCGTGAAGTAACTTGGCTTTGAATCTCCTAACTTTTTTTTTGTTCAATTGTTCTATTTTCACTTGTATTTTAATTCACTATCATTTCATTTAAGGGTTTTTGCCTAATATAATTATTATTTTCAGCTGTTAATTTTTAAGTATTCTTTTTTTATTATTCCTTCAGGGATTTCAAATCATTCTATATAATATCAGACAATGGAAGTCCGAACTAATTAATAAAAAAAATTAATTAATTTTATTCGTACTCAGGAAATCCCTCTGAATACAATCATACAATTTGTTAGTCTGATAATTTCTCGTCCCAAGAAAATCGTTATTCGACGGGTTGATTCAGATTGTTCTCTTCACTTAACTGATACTTTTACTGAAAATATTTCTCTGTTCTGGAAAAAACTCATTTTATTCAGTTTCAATACATCAGCTTAGTATGATTCAATAGAAGCTTGCTTCGGAAAATAATTTTTGCTTCTATCTTTTAAAGTACGTCATATTACATTTTTATTTACAAGTGAAAATTCATATTCGAAGTAAAAATGTTAGAATAATTTACGTAACATGTAAATAATTATATATTTTGAGTTCTTTTATTGTTGGGGGTTGTCATTGTTCACACTGGTAACTCTTTATGTTAGTATGTGTTTCACTTCCGAATAGCTAATCAGTTTTCCCTTCAACAGTTCACTGTTTCCTCCCTAATTTCTTTTTCCTTCACCAATACTCATAATTAGACTATAGATAACTATTTCAAATTTCAACACCGTGCACGTAGTGCTTGAATTCACCATAATTCATGGATTCGAAATAATAATTAACTGAATATGATTTTTTCGACGGGAATTTCAATAAATCTGTTTAAAATCTGTTTTTCCGTTAATCAGCTGCCGCCCCCATACGAACAACAACTCTCAGAAGTTAAGAAACTTGTGCGAGCTAAGAACTAACGAGGTCTTACCTTTAAACGTGTGATTCCTAACACGGTTGCAGAATCATCCCAGCTTCAACAAGATAAATTCTCTCGAGAAAAATATCTGGTCGAGGTAGGAATCGAACCCACGATCTCCCGATAGTGAGTCGGGCGCACTACCACCGCGGCCAATTCCACAACAACTTTGAACTTGTATATTACAAATCTTGATGTAATTTCTTCTCAACGACATGTGATGTGAAGATTTCATTCTGTTTTTTGTTTGTGAAATTTTATGTTTATCTGTACTGAATATGCAATATCTTCTCTCATTTACCTCATATAATTATATTGACCCTACGAATTGGCCTTGGACTATGAATCCAGCATATTATTCCAGTAGTAATCCACCCCGAAAAGTTTCCTCATCTGGATCAGCTACGGAGCAGAATGCAAATTGAATTGTCTCTATCAGGCTAGCGCAGAAGTTCCGCGTTTTTTATTAATTAACAAAAGAGAGACTAGCCGCGAATTCACCAAAGGTAAAGTTCGCTCGGAAGTTGAACAATAATTGAATCAATAATTAGATGAGATGGCGGAATGGAGAAATGTGGTTACGGACATTATATTGTGGTTTATGTAGACTGGAAATTAAAAGCTGGATGATGAGAATAGATGGAGACAAGTTAATCCTCTTAGCTTGACTGTTTTTATTGCTGCGGAATTGAATGTAGACTCGAATAAAAAGATTTCTGTCACTAAAAAATTTGATTAAACAAAAACCAAAGTCATTTGAACCAGTCATATACAGATTTGCAACAACTCTGTAGTGTTTTGATTAGCTTGCGGGTTTTGCCGTGGTCTTCTTCGGTTATGATTTCCAAACGTTTCAATTGCAACTGCGGCAGTCATCTTCATTGGCGTAGTAGAGGTACTCTTCTCGACGTGTCAACTGAAACTGAAGGTCTCATATCTGCTGTGTCATTTATAGTGCTGATTTTGTGCTCACTCTCACTAATGGCGGGTTTGGGTATACTTCCTGCGCGATTTGAATGACTTGGCTTCGTTTTGGGGCTTTTCAATGCTGTGTGTCAGATCTTTGGTAGATCTTTCCCTTTCTGTTGGAATTTTCTTGGCGTTTCTGTATTTCTATGGCTTTCAAATACATTCTTATTGGGTAATGATTTGACGTTGCTTGCCTCTTGGTATTTTCGAACAGGATCTTGTGTAACCCGTAGGACATTGCATGTTAACCGACAGCATACTTCTCAGTATGTTCCAGTCGGAAACTCCACTTGTGTTCGACTAGGTGGGTACCAATGTTTCTTTTCGTCTGACCGATATAGATCCGATTAGTTACAAAGAATCCTGTAAACCACAAGGCACTATCTGCCATACATAGAAGGTGTCACCGACACCGTCTTTAAACCAACGAAGGAAATATTAGACTATTGGAATCAGCAAAAGTCAGTAGATATCCATTCAAATCAGCGGGAGTTTCAGGATAGCAGAATAAACATTGAAACATTTGGGAAATTAGAAAAAAAAACCAAAAAATTTAACGACGTTCAATTTGAAAGGAAGACATTTGTGATTTTGCGTCCATGAATATAATGGCATGATTGAAGCAGATTCATCGCGGTTTTATTCACAATGCCGCCAGCGAGAAAATCAAAACTTTCAAAAAGATGCCATAATACAATTAGACTGCGGAGTGAAGGGAATCAATTTATTGCAGATAAAGAATAAGTCGCACGAGAGGAACGCAATTATCAGTGTTACCAGATGTACTGTTTTTGTAGTAAATCTGTTTTTGCCTTCAAGCTACGGTTCTGCTATTGAGATTTAATTTAATTTAATTTAATTTAATTTAATTTAATTTAAATTAATTTAATTTAATTTAATTTAATTTAATTTAATTTAAT
>WOGP01009527.1:0-10695 GCA_015342065.1 Leptinotarsa undecemlineata | reverse complement strand
AGAACACAACTTTTTCCTAATTTAACCTAAGCTGTATCTCCAACAGGTACTGAGATTCCCATGCTTAGGATCCTTATCTTGGACACACTGTATAAGTTTTTTATGGAATGTGAGTATGTCACTGAAGGCCTCTGAAATCTTTTACTTTTGTTCTAAGTGGAAGTTAGTTAAAATGATGTCTAGACCTTCCATGTTCCTTCTATAATTCATATTGAGTGGATCTTTGTATATATTGGTTATTTCCATGAAACTTTTTTTATAAACTATTGGAATGGCCACATAGTAATTATTATCAGAGTTGTTGAAAAGAGTCTAAGTATTAGCTTATAATTGTGTTGCTGTAATGAGTGTATTTTCATTATTGTTTCAAATTCACTGTCGAATACCTAACTTCATTTGCTACAATCCATACTAGTGCTTTTTTTATGGAATCGGTAGGTCATTATTGGTACAAAATGACTAGCAATAATTTTTTCAATGTTAATTTAACGATAACAGAATTGTTAGCATCCTTACCTTCGAAATTTTTCTCGGTGGGTAATTCAAAACTCCGTTCTTCGCAACTTGTTTGGATATCCACGAATCCAGCCTCGGAAAATGTTTGTATCCAATCTTTCAACGGATGTTCACTATAAAAAAAAGTTGTTATGTGTTTTTCGTGACCATAAGAAGCCCATTTTGGATTTCTTGATAAGTTATGAAAGATATCGCTGACTGGACTAACTTCTGCGAAAGAGGCAAATATTTCACCACCTGGTTTCATCATCTCGAATATATTCTGGATTGCTGTCCTGAAAAAATGTTTCAAGAATGCCAATAATTTATCCCGTCAAAGTGAATAATACAATACCTGACATTCCACATCCAATGCAGACATAGTAAAGCGAAAACATGATCAAACTCGTTACTATAGCCGGGAAATTCTTCCTGAATATCGCAGTTCACAAAAGTTATCTTGGGATATTTGTCGTTGGGAAAATTAGCTTTCGCTACATCTGTTACTCCTTCGAAGTAATTGATCCCAACATATTGATCGAAGTTCTTCGGCAACAAAGGTATCAACAAGTCCATTGTGAGAGTTCCATCCCCAGGCGAGATTTCTAGAATTCTTTCTCCATCTTTCCAATTCAATGAATGAAAATATTTGTTCAGAGCGTGCGAAACTTCTTTTCGCTGAAAAAAATGTGTTTTTCCATAAATCTCAATCGTCATGGTGGTTTTAACAGTTTAGATCATATTCATTCGTCTAGGGTTATATAAAGGCATAATAAATGTGCATAAATTTATTGCATTAACATGCTCCAATTTGAATCGAATACACTAGTCAACATCTTTAAAAACGTGTTATACTGAAAAGCAGTCACCTATTGAGAGATTAGCCAGGATTCGATCCATCCGGATTAAGTCTGACAGGATTTTGGCTCCACTGGAAATATCGCCTTCCTTCCTACAGAAGATTAAAAACCAAACAATGCTGAATCATATACAATATGTAGTTTGATTGCCAAAAGTCTTGGGTTTTTTAAGGACAAACCACAAGCAGAAAAGTCCTTAAGGCGATCTCAGAGCTGTGCCTGTGCAAAGGTAGCGACTCACATTGGATTTGAACTGCTGGAAATTGAATCAATTTGGAAAAAAGTTCTCAGAAAGTTTATTCCACATAAACACAGTTCTCCAAATGAAAGGGTTCTTTAGTAGTGAAGTTCGAGGTGTACTGAGTTGAACGTCCCTTGAACACATTTCTTGAAATTATTCATAGAAGACAGACAAATCTCCAACCTTTCTTCGATGTTCCAGGCTATCAAGGTGAAATGTTCGCGTTTCCGATCACGAGGATGGTTCTTTACTAGATGGAATCCAGTAACTTCAGGGTATATTTGGGGTCAGAGCTCTATATATGAGAACAATACTCTAAGAAAGGTATTTTCTGAGCTTTGTAAAGCATCAAAATTTGTTGAGGTGTGTACAGTTTTCTGATTCGGAACAGAGTTCCAAGCCATTGCAATTCCAGCGACATGATTGGTGAATTGAACTGGGTTACTTTCACCCCAATTCGAAATCACTTTTAGATCCTCATTAGGATATGCAATCTCCTGCTGCCGGTGAAGGTGTCCCTCCATAGCCGATGTCCTGAGCTCCAATATATTGGATTCTTGGTTTTAAATAATAAGTCGTTGGTATACAATAAAAAAGGGGTTGGAGACAATATTGATCCCTGGGAAACACCAGTGTTGATGGTGAAACTATTTGAGAGGTATACATGACGCTGAGGAGCTATACACAATAATGATCCGACAAACAATAGCATCGAAGCTCGGCCAACAAACCCTCATGCAACACACCGTCAAAGGCCTTAGAAATATCAAGTTTGATATTTGGATAATTCTTGATTGCGTTATTCCAAATATGGGTGACTTTCGATAGAAGGTCTGCTATCTACCAGAAGGATCTAGAACCTTTGGGATTGGCAAGCAGTTTATCCCTAACGAAGTTTGCAGCTGTTGCGAGCATCAACAAACCTTGTAAGGTTTTTGCCACTGACATTTTTTCGCCATTGAATCTTGGCCTTATTCTACATCACGACAATGCTAGCTTTCACACACCCGGTGAGAAATTTGATACTGTCAGTTATTTATCAGATATGTTGACCATATTCTGATATTTTCATACCTGACGTTTCATATACAACTGCACCTCAAAGGCAATGAGGTGGTACTATATCGGTCCTCATAACTCTTTCTATAAATTATAATAAAGTAGTTTTCAGTGGCCATGGTCACTATTAGACAGAAGAAAATCCTTACGAAATGAATTTATAGTAACAAACATTACATTCAGTAATGCCTGGACGTCTCAGCAGCGACTGACATGAGAGCTACGTGTTCATCCGTTTTTATACGTTTAGGTAGTGGTAGGAATGAGGATGCTGCGGGGTAGGTGGCATGGATATCAAAGCAGTTCTCAGTGGAGAGTCAAAACCTGTTGCGCTTGATATTTCTAAGGTTTTTGACCGTGTGTGGCATGAGGTACTGGCCAAATTTGATGCTATGGATTCCTAAAAGAACGTTTGCTGCAAGTGGCCATCGATGGATATATCTTGAATATTTTTACCATATACGCTGGTGTGTCTCAGGAATCCATATTGTCTCCAACCCTCGTTTTATTGTATGTTCATGACGTATTGGATTCCATTTGGATTCCAGAATATCGACTCCAGATGCAAATCGTTACCGGCAACAGGAGGTTGCATATCTTAATGAGGATGTAGAGGTTATATCAAATGGGAGTGCCACGAAAACCAAGGCATTCATTTAATCTAAATAGATGAACATTTCCAAACTGTATATAATAATGTCAAGACACACAATTCTGCTAATGGCATCTGTTGAAAAATCTGTTAAAATCTGTTTTTGCATTAACCAGATGACGCTACCCTACGAATACAACTCTCAAAAGTCGAAACTTGTAGTACACTTCAAAAATGATGCAAATTCAAGATGACTGCAGCTACAAAATGGCGGATTACATATCATTTCATGGCTACCTCAATATACATATCAAATGACAGAGCTTGACTAGTACTATAGTTAGGTTACGTTAGGTCCAAAGTTAGTGGGTCTATCCAACCCTCTACCGCAACCCACAAGTGTTTATTGTAGTTCACACCTATTTACACTCGGCCAAATAAACCCAGCTTCTTAACGAAGCCGATTAGTTTATATGGTGAGTGGTCTTTCAGGTCAGATGGTAAAAGTTTGGCCCTGCCGAACTCTAAAGACCTGATTCGGTCCCCAGTCGGGCAGGCACAAAGTTGTGAAAATCCCACCAATAATTTGGTGCGAGGCGGTTTTATAAGGTACTCTTGAGGAGATGACTCAGTCGTATCCAGCTGCACCACCAAAACTTTTTTGAATCAGGAGTTGGGGAGGTAAGAAGCTCTCGCTCCTCAACTGAATTTACAGAGAGGCCAGTTGGAGTCGTAAACTCGACTCCTCTGTAGCCTCGCTCCTGAACTAAATTTACAAGGTCAGTTGGAGTCGTAAACTCGACATTCATCTTCTCTATAGACGCAGCGTTAGAAATAATTTTTAAGTTTACTCTAACCATAAAAGTCCCACGAGTAGCTAGGGAAAGAAGGTCAATCACGGCAGAGCCCCGCATTGCCGTAACAGGGCGATGCTACGACGAGAGGGCGCCCGGTATCTCGAAAGTTCCGTAGAGACAGCTGATAGGCTCAGTGTCATTCATCCTCTCGGCACGGATACACACACCTTAGGATTAATTCATCATTGGGATGTCATTCAGTTAGGTAATAACTGGACCACAAGTGATTTTGTAATTCCCGTATCCAGCGGGGCTACGTGGAAGCAATCATCCGATGGCCGGTTTGCTCAACCCCCACATCCCAAGCCAATGCACTCGCCAAAAACAGCATGCACAGTGGTTCAGGCAGTGAAAGATTAACAAGGATAGCCAACCCGCCTTTCATGCAAAGAAGTAAGTTTCAGGCACAAACTGGAAGAAAAAACCCTCCTGAAATAGCTACTTTCATCTTGCATGATCTACACATCCAAGTATAGTTACTGTCACTCCTAAAAATATAGTCACTCCTAAAAATATAACCCTTTCAATGATGGATTTTATTTTGAAACATTTTTTATCATTGATATTCATAATTTAAGACCTTCAGTAATATATTGAAATAACTAGCTAAGAATCTTGAGTTTTCTATTGTATCAAAGCCACATTTATTTTTTCAATAGGTTTGTTCTGGTTCTAGGAAATTCAGGTTCTAGGACGTCAAGATCATGCGCAGTTGATATATAGCGTTCTGGTTTATTAAGGATAATTTCAGACTGATGAATCCTCTGTTCTGGTTTCGACCGCGAAATGATCCTAAACTGTTTTGAACCGTCCCGAATCGTTCTTGCTCTCGAAGCTGAACTGTTGAGAACTGTTCCTGTTGCTCATGCGCACTCATGTGGAATTTTGTTTGGGATATTTGCTAGGATGTATTTTATTTATTTGATTTGAATAATTGTTGATTGAGCTTAGATAACATTTGAACTGATTATGAGAATACGCTGCATAACAAAATAGTTATGATCAATAGAATTTTCTCGTCTTCATCTCTTCATATATACGACAGGTGCCACAGTGGTCTCCTTAAAAGTGTTCTGGTTTAAACAACTGTCCGATACTATTTCGGACTGCTTGAGATTTTTTGGTTGTATAAATATTTCAGTACCAAATAAACAATCATCACAGGGAGGAGGGAGTCACAAAATATTGATGTTTCACATCTGCCAGGCGTCCCGTGTGATGGCTCACAAATCTTTCGTGTGTATTCTACGAATTCCGGAACTGTCTCTGCTGCATTTTCTTGATAACTAATATTGGAGGCAGCGTCTAGGATCATCATAAGAACCAATTCCAAAATGGTAGTAACCCTGTCTCTCTGAACCATGGGTCCTTGGGTGGCTAAAGAGGTTACCTCGACGGTCACAAGAACGAAAACAGGAACTACAATGACAATAAAATGTTCAAGATTTTCCTGACTGTTGTTGAACTGCTACTAGGGATAAGAGTTAAGGACACCATGTTTAATGAGTTGTGAAAAATAATTTCTCAGTGGTGTTAATTAAAAAGATATTCACTTTAAAGTATTAGTTATATTTCTTAAAGTCGATGTCGGACACATACATATAAGAACTGGGAGATATGTGCATACCACCGATATTATATTGTAATGCTGGGGGTAACTGGCGTATACAAGAAATTCAATAAATTACAGCTATCCTGTATTCTGTTTCCTATTACTGAAAAGTAATAAATTCACATTATGAATGCAAAACACTAAACAAAATTTTGTTATTTATGATACTTTACTCCATAATATATTTTTAAGTGGGTATTATCTTCAGCTTCATTCACGTATCTCAATTTGGAATATAGGGTGTTTCATTAAAATATGTTGTTTAAAATATGTTTTTTTTCGTTAACCAACAATCGCAGCCCTACGAACGACAACCCTCAGAAGTCGAAACTTAAGCGAGCTAAGGACTAACGAGGTCTTACCTTTCAACGTGTGATTCCTAACACGGGTTGGACGATAAGCACCCACATTGAACCGTCTGGCTACTGACCGACCACTTTCCATCTTCAAATTGTAGCGTTTATAAAACCTTACTGTACTTTTCATTTAATTTTTATTTCACCGAAGGTAATCCTAAGTGATTTTAAAGAAAGTTTCCTGAGGAGTAGGCAATCCAATTTACACCTTTTGACTCGCTAAGATTTTCACTTCTCAATACACATATGATAATAAGTTTCTGGCACAGATTGAAGTTTTTCTTTCCAATAGGACCGGTTCATTCGGATCGCTTCGAGGTAGATTTTCTATTTTTGTTAAACCTAACGTCAGGAATGAGGTGTTGCCAAAATTAATTTGGCTGAATTTCTCAGAATAGACTTGCGTGGTAGGTGATCCTTGATCATGAGAACGGCAAGGAGATGTGCCATTTTGAAAAAAGGAGTGATGAACAGGAATCTCGAGAAGGTATTTGATTAGTGGTGAGCCGTGTGGTCCAATTTCAAGAATTTGAACGATATTGTTTCGGATATAGTTTCATATATAGATTTTGAGAGTTCCATAAAAGATTGCACTTCCTGAGGATTCTACCAGGTCACAACCACTTTTCCAGATCGAGCGACGCCATTTCCTTCAAAACGTTATTCATGATTTTTTTAGTTAACGGAACCCTTCGTTTAAGAAGGTATGAAAATTCAATTCGATCCTTTCAATTGCATACGAGATTCACCTTTTAGTGAATCGAACTTTTGAATGAATTTCCATTATGGAAATAGTTTTTTCGGTGTTTTAGTGTTGGAGACTTTTTACAATAGTTTTTCTGCCGAAGAGCTACAAAACTTGTTTGGAATCATTAAAGAGCGAAGAACAAGGACTTCTATCTCTTATTGCTTTATGGAATAGATATTTAGTTAATTTACCGAATGGTGGGTTTTCCATTCGTTCAGTTTGATAAATGTTGTTGTCCACGTCAACAAGATAGTCCAAGTCCATTTTAAAAATTAGAAAAGTACGTGCTCCAAGTCTGTCTCATTCCTGGTCGAAGAAAGTAGCAGTTACAGCTACAACGAAAATAACTACTTTTTGCATTACAATTTGCAATTATACAATTATTGAATTTGGAGTTGATCCATTCATTATGTAAACCTGAATTGAGTATACTCTGGTGAGGTAATTTTTAACATCATTCCTAATAATTATTTTTTCTATGGCATGAATCTTATAAGTAATACTTATCCTGATATTTTTACCTGTACTATCCTTAGGTAAATGAAAGCGTACTTTTACCTACGATCATAATTGAGTTATTACAATTTGTTTTACATATGATTAAATGGCAAATTTGGAGCACATTCAGATTTTGATTTCTACCATTATTCAATTTACCAGCCAGTATTTTGTGAATGTCAAGTATATTCAGAATATCTGATTTTTATAGTATCATTTCATTGCCGTGACTTAAAGAACTCAATTTGATTAGATTTGGTTTCAGAGTCGACCAGATTATGTATCATTCATTAGATCTTTATAAAACAAAATATTCAATTGCTGAAATTTCAGGATACAGAAAAATTTTTTTGAACGATACCCATAGTGCATACCGACGAAGAGCTGCCGTACGCATTGTGCCTATCTTTAGAGTAAAACTATTATAATTTTTGTATTACATGAAAGATAGGGCCACAAAATTGAAATAAAACAAAGTGTGTGTGTGATATTATAGACATTTTTAATTCGTTTGAAAGACCTATTATGTGTGCTTGCTTGCTCGTCTCCCTCGCCAACATGATGATGATGAGGATTAGGGAGGGAGCGGGTTGGCATTAGATTATATTCTATTTCAAATCATCTTAAGGAACAATTCGGTAAGGCCAGTATCTACTCCCTACACTGTGGGTTAATGGACTAACACCTATCGGAAAACAACTAATCCCCTGGCTAATACCACGAAGTTCACTGAAGTTATTTCTGCATATATGTTGTTGGCAATACAACTGCCGCAATAGATTTTCAATTATTGGAACACACTTGCAGACCGGTTTCGGACTGTTTGACCACTCGTCAGTGCAAGGTGGTGTCTATCATTAACATAATGTCGACTGCCCACTGACTATATGTGAAGTTTTTTCCTTATATGAGGAATTGGGCAAATTTTGGATATGAGGTTGGTTACCTCCTACACAGGCAGATGGGCGATGAGAAATCTGTTGTTTGTTGTCCGCTTCGGCGTAATTCGATTATCAATTATCGGAAATCATCGACTTTATGTTGATGATAGACAACTACCTTGCACTGACGAGTGGCGAAACAGCTCGAAACCGGTGTGCAAGTGTGTTCGAATATTTGAAAATTTATTGCGGCAATAGCATATGCAGGAATAACTCCAGTGAAGAATCCTGTACTGACACCTGTCGCATATAATCCAACGCCCTTCGTGGTATTAGCCAGGGAAGTAGTTGTTTTCTGATAGGTGTCAGTCCATTAACCTACAGTGTAGGGAGTTGAGACTGGCCTGAACAAATTGTTCCTTTAGATGATTTGGTTTATAGCCAGTCTTCAAGTATGCCCAGTGACTATATGTGATGCATTCAATTTGCCACAGAAATTTGAAATCGGCATACACTGCCCTATATTTTTAATTCAATTTTTTAATTTCTTAGTTAATTCAATTACAGTGTCGTAAATTTCCTTTTTTTCTAATCATAGTAGACCTAAGTTATCAATGGGAAATTGTATGTTCAGTTAAATCAACCATGTGAGAAACTCCGCCGTGTTTCTTGAATTATTTGCACATTCGAAAAAAATGTAATTCAAATTTCCAACAGATACACCATCACATGAACATTTATCAGAATTAGTAACGTCTATTTTGGCTAGGTTTGAAGCAGTGACGGCTCCTGCATAGGAGAACAGGGGAGGCTAAAGTCATAAAGATTATATACACACAGAAAAACCCGCCGGAGGCGTGACATTTTTTGGGGTACTGCACCTATTTAAAGCAAAATACGTAATATATGCATAAATGCCAACACAACTTGTGTACTTCGGAAAATTATACGTATAAAACTGACCATAAAAAAACAAAAACAAGGAAAAAGGGTTGTCTTTCAGTTATATAATATAAATCATTTTTAATTTTCAAACATAAAATTTAATAAATCTGAAGGATACTTGCAATTTTGAAACATTTGAGGGTCGCTGTACATTACAATTAATTCATTTTTCAGTTGAATAACATCGAAAAATGGATACTGAGCTATTAAGTCGTTATAAAGTTTTTGGGGAAAATCTTTGATATAGGACGAACATTTTTCAAACAACAACAAATCAAAGTAGTTTAATTTAAGTAAATCTTCAAATCTAACTTTGATTTGCATTGAAAAGGTGTCCAATATTTCATTATAAATCTGTTTATAATTTTGTTTCAAATTGGGTAAGTCTAAATTGGTTTTTTTTTCTCGGCGATGGCGGTTCGAGAGTTGAATAAATTGATTCGAAAATATTATTGAAAAATGTATCGTTATTTCTAAAATTCATCAACATTTATGTTAAATTGTTTAACCGTTGTTTTGAGTAATTAATATCTGTTATTAATTAATATAATAAATTAATTATTATTAATTAAAATATTTCTAACAAGAAAGGAAACTGTTGATCATTTAAAATATATTTAAAATCTTTGCCTCCCTAAGACTTTGGTAGTCGGTTTCAAAATCGTCACTGTCTAGGATAAAAACAAAGACATCAATCAATTTGTCTTTGTTTGAATGCACTGAAATTACTGCTCTAGATGTAGAATTCTACTGCGTAGCAGCAAAAGTTGGCATTCGGCTACCACATATTTCATTCAAAACATAGCTTCGTTTGGTGGATTTTGAAAAGAATTCCGAAAATCCAGACAAATTTTAAAAGAATACGCGGCAATATTTTATGTTGCTGCACGCTTTGCTTAATACTAAATTAAGGGCATGGGCATGACAATGCGTAAAGAGTGCATGAGGAGCTATGGACTTTATTTTAGTTTGTAAACCATTTAAATGACCGGCCATGACCGCAGCCCTATCATAGGTTTGCGCAATTAACTTTTGTCTAAAATTATTGGTGTCACACGTACGCATTAAAAAATTAAACAAATCGTCGCTGTGCACCCAGATGATACATCATGTAAACCCATAAAACGTTCTACCACATTACCATCTTTGACATATCTGAAAGTTGTAATGTACAGGTAATATCGGTAGTTTCATCAATTTCCCATGCAAAAAAAGAGATACTTTTAATCTCCTTGCTAATATTTTCCTTAATAATATATAAGCTCATTTTGGATGGTTTTTGAGGTGCCCGAAAAAACGCTACCGTTTAAAAAAGTGCCAAATTGTGAACCATATTTGCCCCACAACATTAAAATTTCCTTGTAATTGCTGCGATTAATCGAATCGTCGGTTTCATCGTGGTGTCCGCGAAAAGCTAATTCTTGGGAACCCAAATAAATCGTACTATCCATGAGTCTTTTTAAATTCGAGCGATTTTCCCTAACTTGATTATTAAGAGAAATTATGGCCTCTTTTTGAGCTCTATCTAAAGCTGTTGCTATATTTTGTTAG
>WOGP01009526.1:0-10696 GCA_015342065.1 Leptinotarsa undecemlineata | reverse complement strand
ATATAAAAACATCTCGCACAAATATTCTGGAGAATTCTCCGATCCATACCATGTGTGAATTGACAAACTCTGTTAGCGATAATTTAGATATATTCAGTTGCAAATTCTCAGATATAAAATTCCACTTCCTAAAATGATTGTGTTGTCACCTATTATGAATTAAAATGTATAGTCGTTATAGTCATTTGTTTGTATTGTTGGTAGTTTTTACAGTCACTTATTTATGATGTACTCATTATACTCTGTTATTTCCTGCTCTGTAATTGGGATATGTCCTGTAGAGTATACTATTACAATTACAAATGTATAAATACACAAATAAAAACACTAACAAATGCAGTTTATTGTATGACATTCACTATGAAGGGTTTTACAAAAACCGCGACACTTATTACGCTATACAACAGCTTTCTCAAGCAGGAGAAAGTATTGTATGGTGAACGTATCGGCCAGTTTTATTCAATTGATCTCAGTATTCTCTAACAAACTATAATCTTATGTCGTTTATTGTATCGAAAGATGTTGGAACGGATTTCCCAGTTTTTCAAATGAATACAACATTTTTTATTCATTACAATTGGTTTTCCAAATTCAATATACAACTCCAAAAAACAAATTATTCAAATTTGGATCAATTTGATTTACGCAAACCACAATTCATCGCAATTCATTTCCATATCCGATTCAGCGTTTTTCTATTAACGGAGGATAACCTTTATTGTGAGAGCATGCAATTTTTCAGATTTACTGGTCATAAATATGTGATTGCTTGACATTTCACCTAAACGATACCTGCATTTTATAGTCTTTTCCATCAATATTTTCCTATTATGCAGGAAATATCGAATAATATATCAATGTTGTCGATAATTCTCGTCCAGCTTTCTGATTGTTTTAGTCCAATAAAATTAGTTATTTGTTACGGAGTTATTGAACTTATATTTGAAGTTTTGGCAACACTGAGTTTCGTCATGTGACACCTGACAGTCCACAGTCCACTGAAAAGTTTGACTGTTTTGACCATAAATGTTTTTGAATGTAGATATGAGGGTTGCAAGTTTAGCTTCGTCCTCCAGAAAGCTTTAGAAAAGTCTAAAACACTTGAGAAAATTCGAAAGGATTCAGAATATCCCGGTATATTTGGAAAATATAAGAGCCAGTAGTTTTGCTCTCTAGAGAGTTCTAGAATTTTGGATAGTGTGCGGAAGCATTCCACATCGTGAAACCAATAAAAACAACAGGAATAAATGAAAAAAAGCGATATTCACTCTAGAATATTTGAGAATAAAATTCGTTGAAAGTTACAAAAATGTGTGTAAATTGATTTCAAACTTGATGAACAACTTCCACCAGAAGAGCCTATTTCAATATACTTTTGCGTGAAACGAGCGGATCAAAGGCCTGGAAACAAATATAGCCGTACTTCAAAGCTGCAGTCGACATCAAATTGGTGTACCAATGTTCAAAATGATGTGGAATTCAAAACAAGATGATTATTATCTTCTCATGATTGCATGATATTTGAATTTTAAATAACGATTTAATTTCGTACAAGAGCATACAGAAAGACATAACGTTACGAACGATGAGCAAATATTTACATTCGTAATGTGTCTGAAGGCTGAAAATTATATTTGAAGCCACTGTGGATATGATCATGATGAAGGTATAGGTGAAACCTTTGTAGAATAAATCCAAAATGAACACTCAAGAAGTGTGTGTTTGTTATGGAAACGATCATGGTTCAAACTCTCAACTCTATGTAAGTATGAAATATAATACCTTTTGCATAATCAACATGATTTGTTTTCAATATAGTGAATATCCTGTTCATGTTACTAGAGATGTTTCTAAATGGCTGACTATGGAATTGGGTGGTAAATGGTGATGACTTGCTAATTCACGATGACCTACTCATTCCTCAGATCTTATATCGCTATATTTTTTCTTACGGAAATGAAATATATACACTCACTAAAAGTGAAGAGCCTTCCATAGAATTGCAGAGATATTGCCAACAGAGTGTTGATATCAACTTTGATCGAATTCAAATAAATGTTTTGTTTTGTATTCATTCAGTTGCCTAGATAATTACGTGCAATAGTTTTGATATGTTTTTTAGGATATGTTTCAACATATGTGAAGCATCTCTACAGGAAATTGAAATACAAAATTGATATATTCAATTATTTGCCTTACTGAAAAGTTATTTGAGTGTCTTTAAATGTTGTTGCAATAAACATGACGTTGGCAGTTAGCTAAAACTGCAGTAAATTTGATTATGGCTACTTTGAATACAAACGAATAAGAATACTAAAAAAATAAATCACACGAAACTAAATGATGATGAATATTTGAATATGAGGTCATGACTTTGTTTAACAATCCACACCAACGACTTTTCTGAGTAACATTTCGTTGCATTCTTCAATATACAGAAACTTATTTATTGAATCTTCTGACTTCCCCATCTGCTGTTTGATTTGAATGATCTTATATAGTTATTATTCAACATTCAGACTCTGATGCCTGAAAAATACTATAATAACCCAACATTTTTCAATATGAAAAAGGCAATTATGAAGTTATATAAGTTATATAAGGCAAGAAGAAGTTATATAAGGGAAAATACCTTCAAATTTTGCAGCAAAAAGGAGGTCTCTTAACTTTATTTACTGAAGTGTAAACTAGCAATTTTACTGGGGTAATACAATAATTGAAAGTGGCCGAGTTTCAGGAGAAACATAATAATTCAGCAAACTCCTGATTATTCGCTTCGAGAAGATTTGAGGAATTCTTCAAAAGTGATAAATTTCAAGCCGGATTCACAAAAGTGTCAACTTCGTTGGGAAGTTGTTTTGAAAAGAGAGTTGTTCGATTGGAATACTTTTAATTGCTCGACAACAGTTTCAAGTTTTGAAACAAATGGTGTTTACAAGGAAGCCTAGCTTTGGCAAATTAAAAGTCAATACTGACGGTGGCAAATCCTAATTTTGTGCCAAAGCGATAATTCATTTCGAAGCGAGTGAAAATTGTGATCAATATTCTATGCAAAATATCAAACGTGTTATCTATAGGTCTAGGCCAGTGAAGGCGAATAATTTTTATAATTTATGAATATTAGAGACTACTGAATGAACAGGGAGTTTTGAACTTTGGATTGGTCAAAGACAGTTTTCAAAAATTATGTATACAGTATAATTTCTTGGGTTTTTGTTGGAATATGTTAAACAGGCTGCATATATGTTTCCTTTAACACATTTTGAATATAGTGATAATATAAACAAGTATAAACATGTGATGTTCACAATATAGGTAATTGTGTTTCATTCAATAACGTTTTATATTAGAAGTTAAAGAACGGACTTATAGTTCATGATGATGGGGTAATTCTATTTCAAAAAAATATATTGACGTAGAACGTTCTCTTCTGAAACTCCATACAAACCAATTCAAAAAAATGATTGATGATAGAGCCAATATACTTTTGAATAACAAATAATTCATGGAATGAAAAATATTTATGAAAACCTTGACTGAAGAAGTATTCAGCCCACTTGAATTTGTGAAAAAAAGTGAAATGTTTCTGTGAAAATTTTTGTAATTATTTCTGAAAACCATAGATTCACATGTTTTATTCATCCATACTGACTAGGGTACGTAGCTGGTGATTCTTCGTATCTCATCCGAATTTGATCATCCCCTGCGGCAACCCAGACATGCCTTTTCTTACGGAAACGATATTGCTGCCTCAAAATGCCTGGAGAGGAGTCGGCAATTAAGGCCGGTGTCTCAATTTATCTTGTGGAATGACACTGTTATGTGCCTTGATTAAATATTGTTTGGAAAATTGGAAGCTGTGGATGACCCGAATGACGTAATTTGGCGAAATCTCCTCAGAAAGATGGGGTTTGTACAATAGTATAAAAGTATAACGAAAAGAATTTGAGAAAAGAGTTTGAGGAGAAAATAGCACCAGTTTTGTATTCTGATGTTTTCCATACTGATGAATCAGTATGAGAAATGGCAATTAAATTCATGTTTTTGACAATTCACAGACAAAAAATAGGCCAAGAAGGGAGCTCTGAATAAGCGGATGATGAATGTTCGCCAGTATTCAAATATTATATAGGTCTCATTAAATAAATATAATAATAATTACCAACACGAAGGAATTACCCAAGTACAGGCAAATCTAATGAGACATTCGAATGAAAGGGGAGGACAAATACCTGCCCAAACCCTAATCAATGAAGCATCAACAAATCCACTTAGTCGATCTAACTGTATAAAAGAATGAACAAGAAGATAAAACATTCAGTTTGTGTATAGAGTTGAAGATCATCAAATCAGCATATGCCCATTGAAAAATGGCATTTATGTATAGGTGTGGCATTTGTCAAACCTTCATCAACTCGTACGTTCAATTCATTGTTTTTCACTCATATTTACTGTTAGTATAATTTGTAATGATATTCAGTGACAAAAAAATCCACAACCCAATAAATTATAGGCCCAGAAGAAGCTTCCATATGAAGTGAAATCCTGGTAAAGTAGACCAGAGTTCTGATTTTGTTTTTTGACTGAGAGAGCCCGTTAATACATAAAGATATTAGATTTTTTCATATTCACATTTCTAAGGAATTCATATTTGTGCAAATACTTCATTATCACTATAAAAGATAAAAAATTGATTTCAGAAGTGTTCTTGGAGTAGAAATAGAATATTTGGTGAAATTATCATTGAAAACTTCATAGAGATGAAAAAACAAAATGTTCTGATTTCCCAAAATGAAATAATTTATTGACTGAATACTCTTCTTTGAAATTTTTTTTGTTAACGCAGTCATTTTACAGTGCTGCATGGAAATTCACCAATACAATTTAGTTTTTTTAGCAAAAAAATCTTATTAATGTCGCTCATTTAGACTATAAATAGCTGGGTCAGAACCCAGCTATTTGTTAAATATCACAAATAAGCTGTTTTCTCAATGTATTGCGAACCATACTCACAAAAACTTCCCTGATTTACCAAACTTCACCTGATATCTTAAAACCTGCCGAAAAAGATTTCGAACTAATTTCGGAATCGATACACCCCGAACAAAGTTCATCGATTCCCGTCTCTCTCAACCACGACGATAAGATTACTTTTGCCATACAATATGTCGGACAGAGATCTGTGTCCTCGTGTTGCGGTTACTTTTCCAATTAACGGAACTTTCGGGAAATTGGCACGGAGTTTGTATGTGGAGGCAACCAATTCGCGGAGAGAAAAAACTTCAACTAATTCCGAAGTTGATTGACTTTACAACAAGACACACAGTTTGGGATGAACCAATTAATATTTCCAACGAACATTCTTCCGGTTAAGATTGATGTATGTTTCTATCCCAAGAAAGATGCGTATAGACAAACGAGAAGATCGCTCCTGTGGTCTCTCTCAAAATTATAAGGTGTTGTTGTAAATCTCCCCCTGAAAAAAAAAACACCGGCCGCCGGTGGTCGTCGTAAATCGATTGTGACTTGGCCAAGATCGGGCTCAACTCGACTAGCGCTTCGCGTTTGTTCTAGATGCCGCAGCGCTATGATATACTTCTAGTGACTCCCCTATCGAGACATTTCTTTTACCATATATAAACACTACCAACACGCATATCGATGAAGTCTAGTTAACAGTGCGATCCTAAATGATCTGATAAGGTGATATATATTTGAATATTAGTTTCAAGTTTCAGTTGAAGTGTTTCATTGTATTGTCAGTATAGAAGTGAATTAAAGTTGAGTTTAGTTGTACAGTGTAGTCAATCATTGGCAAACTCATGGGGAAAACGTGATAGTATTTATGTAACAATGTGATATTGTCACTATGAAGTTAACAAAATCGTGATACGTGTTTCAGTTTATAACAGCTTTGTTCATACATCTTCATAAAACTCAATCATACCGTAAATGCATTCAAAAAATTGCATTCCAATGATAATATATCAGTGCCTATTTAATTAACAAATTTAATTGGACATGTGGGTTTACATGTGAACTGGTGCTGCAAGCAGCTTCATCGGACTAGAACCTTTCATTGGCATCGCCTTAGGCTTTGCCGAACAAAAATTCAACATCTGGATAGCAAGAAGATTCATGAACTTCTGGCAGAATCTTTATCCACAATAAACTCGTGTGTAAGTAAGTTTGAAAATGTCCATATAGGACGAAACTGCAGTAACGTTAGTTACAATTAAAAGTGGTATAAAACATAGAAAAATTTTCATTTCTCTTTTCATGACTTGCTGGACTTTATGTGGAGAGCAAGATCACTTGCATAAACAACAAAGAGGAGCGGACCAAGAACAGATCCCTGTGGTACTCCACTTGTGACTTGTCTGTGCGAAGAAAAAGAGTGACACACTTTGACAGAGAAAGTTCTATCTGTCATGTAATTTTCAATCCATTGGTTTAGTTGGCCTCGAAGTGTGTCAAGTTTGTGCATTAGCCTCCTCATTGGGACCTTGTCGAAAGCCTTGGCAAAGTCAAGATAAACGGTATCTGTCACCGCTCTTGGTGAAATCAAATGTGCCAAGTCACTTGAAAACCTTCCGTGAAAGTATCTATGAAAGAGAGAAAAATCTCCAAGCTTCCTTCGGTGTTCCGGATCATCAAGGTTGCTATTGATGTTCGTGTCTCCAATCACCGGATGGCTCTTTTCTAGATGGAATTCAGCAGCTTGAAGGTATGCTTAGAGGCGGAGCTCCATACATTCCAAAGAAGGTCTGAACTTAATAAAGCATAAACAGTTGCTGAGGTGTGTACAGTTTCCTGGTTCCTTTTGAGAAGCAGCCTTTGCAATTCGATTCTTCAGAGGTCTATTCATCCTGAGGATCAGTGATGGCTAGTGATTTCAAGTTCGTAAGCGGTATTTATATTGACACAGGTAGCCTGCCTTTCTAATTGGTACGTTACTATTGGGAGAAGTGTTATTACCTGTTACATTGCGTTGCACTGATGCCACCTTAGCATCTTTTAGTAGTAATGCAGAAGCGTGCACTCTGATTTGCTGGTGAGCTGCGTGACAGTTTGAGGACACTACGTAGCAATCTCATGCCTAGGTTTTCGAGGCACTGAATTGAACCTGGTTACTTTCACTTCAACTCTAAATCACCTGTACTCATAAGATATGCAACTTTCTACTGTTGGTGAAGATGTGCATCCGTATCCGATGTCTTGGAATCTAAATTGAATGACGGGACAAGTGTGCTCTTATCAACAAAGTAACATATTGTACGTAAGTTATGACGATTTCATGAAAAATTCAAGAAAATAACGGTATTTTTGGAGATTTAAAAAAGTGTGTCTACTTTGATCTTCGCCTATGTTCATGGAGGGTTCGAAGACATTTCAAAAAACATTGATGAAAAAACTGAACTTACAACAGTTTACCTTTTCGCGAAATCTGGCTTTGTGAGAATGTCTTGAAACAGAATATTATGTACTGGTACAATGAAACTCTTCAGAAATCTATGAGAAACTCAGTTCATCTTGTATGTGTAAAAATCAACCAGGTAGAAAAACTTCATCACGAAATCAGCACTTCCACATAATTTTTCAATTAATATATTCCAATCGATAGTTCATTGAGTTCAAACCCCTAATTAGTGTGCATATGCCTGAGTTTAGTATTTAATGCTTAATTACCTGAATGGTTAATAACCGATAAGTCCATTTGCTGCCTATAAACCGACGACATTATAATGATGTTTAGTGCCACTTACGAGGTTATTGAATGAACTGACAACTTGGTGCCAGAGAGCAACATCAGATATTGATTAAAGCGATAGTTGAACCATAGATAAGTTTCGTGAATGGAGGTGCTTTGGGGGTGAAAGGGGGGTTTCCTGATTTGTGGAGCATCATTCAAGATATGATATCTGAATGCACATGAGGTGAATGTTCAAATTTCGCGCGCTACGAGGCGATTATTTTTATTTTTTCATGTTGGTGTACCCGTCTCGAACACGATTGGAAAAAACATTGGCATATCTGAGTGGGGACTAATTTCTTGGGGACGAAATAGAAATTGACGAATAAATAAATAATTTTGAGAGAAATGAAAAGACACTTTATTTTTTGAACAGATCTCGTATTTTCAGTTTTGTTACTTCTACTCCTTCAGCGGGATGCGGTTCAACCTCAAAATCCCAAAAGGGATTGGAGAGTTCAAACAATATCTCATTCAAAAGATTATCTGTTTCTCTTTTCATAACTTTAAACATTGATTTTTGTTATTCCATTCTGCTGGAAAATGAGTACCTAATTTTTCAGTTTTCTGAATTGGTCCTACTCGTAAGGAGGGCTATAAATAAACATTTTCTACAACATTCCTTCAATCAGTATTACTGATACACAAACTGCAATGCGATGCATATGTAAATCCGAAGCTAAGGACTCATGTCGGCCTTTTTTGCCTCTAATAGAATCCTAACTGTGGTCTACTTATTTATATGAGAAACAGTCTGCCTCTTCTTTGACAATAGGAAATTGTTTAACAACTTGGACGAGCCAATGTATCAAACCAGGCAAAGATACCGTTGTCTTCTTCGATCATTGTTAAATATTCCATTATTTACAACAGTCTCAAAATGTTCAATCACGTCCCTCAAACTATAAGAATAGCACTCTTAAGAAATAGTTGAAAGACTTGCTTTCTATGAAACCTTATTATAGCTTAGCAGAATTCTACGAAGATAATTTTACTTGAGTATAACTAACTGTAACATCTACGGTGTTTTATTGATTTGATTCAATTTAGTTCAAATTTATTCATTTTATTGACTATCTTCCTGAACATTTGTATTAGGTTATTGTTATTTACATGTCTCTTTTCAGTTTATCACTTTCTTTTAGTGATTTTACTTTTGTGATTTCATTTTTATGTTTATATTTCGCACAAGGCTTTATCAATAAGAGTTTATTCTTCGGACAACAAATTATATTTTGAATTTGAATATAATAACGTGGATTGAACTCCATTACGAAAAACTATAGTTTTTATTTTTATACAGTTAAGAGGCCAATTGAACAGGAACTACAAAAGGCACTTCAACGTTTAATTTGCCTGGAGATTAAAACTACTTTTCGAAAATACTGGAAGAAGCAGGAACAAGGGAATTAAAGAAGCTCTTATTTGCATGTCTATCGCATTTGTAGCGAGGATTCCCAAGATCAAAGTAAAACATAAATATTCATTTTCGTTTTTTAGGAGATGTTAACAGAAATAAGACAAAACTTTCAGAACTCTTCTTCTCCATAGAGTTCCAGAATATCTTGTTGAAGTTCGCTTGCCCATGTAGTAATAAAGGATTTGTGCTCCTAACACTATCATATATCTAACGCAAATCGCACAGTAATTACCTTAGTCTAAGCTAACTTTCCCGAACAACGGGGAAAATATCGCGGATGCGCTTATCAATTATCCGATAATTTAATGTTTGTCATAGGATATAATTTGTTCTAAGCGCTAAAAGGATTCAAAAAACGATGAACACAGAGTGGACTTTGAAATCCATTCGAAAACATGAACTCTGAACGAAATTGCGAACATTTTTAGAATTTACTGCTTTTGGAGGTTTTTGCTATAAGCCCTCGAGCGCCGTAACAGCTAATAAAAGCCGAATAGAAGTGGAACAAGGCGTTATGAAACATTTGCAGAGTATAGTGGAATAACCAATAAAATAAAAGGCGAAATGATTCATACAAAGAAATGCTATACTTATTGAAATTGGAGATATCCGATACAACTGGCCGATACTTGATGAGAATCCATTATAATGTATTCAAAAAACACTTTATTGTGTGATTTTCACTTGACAGTATACAAAAACACACATCGCGGTTTTGCAAACTGTCAAGTGGAAATCACACAATAAAGTGTTTTTTGAATACGAAGGCTTTGTGATTTTTGACGAACATTATATATCTGAGACGGTTTTGTTTTCTACACCTCCACTTATTCATAGTATCTCCATAAATGCATAATTTTTGTAAGTTGAGTAAAACATATTATCAAACATTTTCGAAATAGGTCGATTTCTGATAAATAAACAATAGTTGCAATATTATCAAATTTATCTTCCTCTTGAAGATGATCATTTGATCATCGAAACACGTGTCGAGTGTTAAAATAACGGTTTTGTGATGGGGAAAAACTCCAGTAATATTCATTACTACACCAAAGGTTCCAAACAGTGCATCAGAAGTAAAATGGAAATTGTCATTATAACTATTTTGATAAATGATTTTATTACCTGAATAATGAGAAATTTTTTAAGAACATTAAACAATTAAACATATTAAACATTTCTTTTGTTCGAAAGTGGATGACAATGTTTCGTGGTGCATTCATTTACTTCGGACTTCCATTGTCTAATATGATATAAATTGATTTGAAATTCGTGAAAGAATCTGTGAAAAAATTAAAAAGAATAGTTGAAAAATAACAATTTCATTACCGAAAAATGACCTTCAACGGAATGGTTACTCCAAAATGATGGTGGAACAGAAGACAGCAAGAGCTCCACAAGGAAGAGAAGCCGCCACAACCAGTACTTGCACTTCCCTACATCAGAGGATTGTCGGAAAGGATAAGAAGGATTGGGCCCAAGTATAACATCAGGACCTGCTTCAGATCTGTGAACACTATCCG
>WOGP01009525.1:0-10697 GCA_015342065.1 Leptinotarsa undecemlineata | reverse complement strand
ATACCACGAGCAGAGATACATAGACAAATATAAATTTAAATACTTACTTCCACGATTGTGGATATATATTGTGTATTGACTTGTTTGTAGTCTGGAATCCTTATGATTAAAATCTCTATATCTATCGATTGTTTGATTTATTTATATAATGTCCAAATGTGTCCAATTCAAAGTAATGTGTTTATCCATACTTAGTACCCATTCAATACATTAGTTTATTTTGATTCTTCATAATCTGTTTGAATATGTCCAGTTTGTACTTATATTCTTATCTATATCTAGTACTCATTTCAATAGATTTATTGGTTTTATTCATTGATATTCTTTCTAAATGTAGCGCTATTTTGAATTTATATCTTAGTACTTAATTCAAAGCATGAATCTCATCCAATATCAGATTCAGTATTTTCATTCCTTACACACAGACAGATCATTTTGCCTCGCAACATGTATTTTATTTGTTCATTATTCATTTCTATATGTTCATGTATATTTACTGTAAACAATCTAACCATAAAATAATCAAAGCCTGAATTCACAGCGGGACCTGATCATATTCTAGTATTTATCATTGATGACTGTGCCTCAGCTCTGGTTGAACCGCTAACAACTTCATTTAATATATGTCTGAAAACATCAACAATACCATTAGTATGGAAAATGTCGAAAGTCCGCCCAATTTTCAAAAAAAGGAGATACAGGTGAGATAAAACATTATAGACCAATCTCTATCATATGCAACTTCTGTGAATTGGAGCAACATTATTAACCCCAATCAACACGGTTTCATGAAAGGACGTTCAACCACAATCAATTTTGTAACAATCACTCAAAATATTGCAGAGGGTGACTGATTTTTCTGAAGTGTTCGACAAACTTGACCATAAGATCCTGCTCAACAAGCTTTCTACTTTTGGGTTATCTAATGAATTAATTACCCTCTTCAAATCATATATTTACAACCGTAAGCAGTAAGTCCAACTTAGTGGTCTCAAGTCTATCGAATATATTGCCACATCTGGTATCCCACAAGGATCACATCTAGGACCCCTACTGTTCAATATGTAAATCGCGTTGCTACATAGTGTCGAAAGAATAATATATCTCTCAACATATCCAAATGTAATGTAATGTCTTACTCACTGAAAACTAACTTAAATTTACAATTCCACGTCATAAACAATCAAGTTCTGGAGCGTACTGATACACTCAATGATCAAGGTGTTACTTTTTATTCATCCCTTCCTTTCAATAAATATATAGACACTATTCTAACAACAGCTTATCGCATGTATGGATTCTTAGTTAGAAATACAAAACACTTGGAAAAAGTTTCAACATTGAAATTACTTTATTTCACTTTTGTTCGATCTAGGCTGGAATATGCATCTGTCGTGTGGAGTTTCTACTAACACGTTCATATAAGTCAACTAGAAGCCCTACAGAGGCGTTTCCTGAAATATGTGTGTTTTAAACTTGAAGGCACGTATCCTACTATAGGAATACTCTAATATACATTGCTTGTAACTCACAATTTTTGTAGTTTCGAAGTAAAGCGTGAATATTATCCATTTTTTTTTATTCAAGGCAGAAACAATATCATCACCTGCTTTCAACTGTCACATATGATGAATTTTTGGATTCTTAGACGGTCAAAAAATTTCCAATTCATACAATGTGCCGTACCTACCTCTGATTCTGTCAATCATGTCCTGAATATATTCAACTGCAAGATTATACAAATCAAAAGACATTTCTCAGCTAACTGACAGTTCTGTTTTTAATTTTGTTTTCTATATAGATTCACAAATTATATTATGAAAGTACATATTTGTTAATGCCATCGTTACTCCCTGTTCTGTAATTGGGTTCATCCTGTAGCATAGTTTAATAAATAAATAAGTAAATAAATAAATGAATATATTTATGAATTTCAGCATGGTTTGTGCCCAGGTGGGTGAACGGTAGGTGCATTTTACACACTTTTCAAATATGTCTATGACTCACTTTATGAAATAAGGTACGTTGGTGCCCTTCTCTTTGATCTATCGAAAGCTTCAACATCATTTACCCCGATATTGTTTGCAGTAAGCTATAATACTCAATCAGTTTCAGAAGAATGTTTCAACAGTGGCTCAAGTTGTACTTGACCCTAAGAAAAATACAAGTTCAAATTGATAACTGTTATTCTCAATCATATGGCATAGACCTTGGAGTTCCTCAAGGCTCAATTTTTAGACCACTTATCTTTTTATCATATACTAATGATCTGCCGAATTATATAACTTACAATTATAATTATGAAACTTCAGCAATTGATGCTGATAATTTCCCGAGGAACTTCAAGGAAAGCTCAACGTATTGTCGTCTGAATTCACAACTTGGTGCAGAAAAAAAATACATACATACGATAAACAAATAACTATATTACTTCAAACATATTGTTCATAAAACAAGCAAGCATCAAATAAAAAAAAATGAATTAGCAAAATATTCACTGATGTCATAAAAGCAGGACTCCACCAAATATTTTTTCAAACTTGTTTTGAATATATTAATCTTTTTTTCGTTTTCAATATCACTTGGGAGATGATTGAAAAATCATATTCCATTATATTTAGAACTGCTTTTGTGAAGTGATGTACCTACAATGCTTTATACTTCTTAATAAGTCACCATGCCTCGTGTTATGGCCATGAGAGTCAGAATTTTTTGAGAAGCTCTTTATGTTGAGTTTAACACATGTTACAGTATCTACGATGTAGATCGATGGTACCATCAGTAATTTAAACTTTTTAAAATGATTTCTGCACGTCATTCGGAAATCTTAGCCAAAGATTAGACGAATTCCTCTTTTTTGACCGATGAAAACTTTGCGAGCATTTGCCGTACTTCCCCAAAGGACAATATTATAAAAAATATGTAAATATGAGAGAGCATAATACACATTCATCAATTGCTCTAGTGTGAATATATTTTTCAGCTGCAAAATTGCATGATAACTACTATTGAGCCTCTTACACACCTGGTCAACATGTGTATTTCACTTCCAATTTACTTCTAAAAATGTGTCCAGAAATTTCATTGAATCTGAAAAATACATATTTTTGTTGTTTATGCGAACAAAATAATCATTTGAAATTTCTGTATGAGAATAAAGCTGTGGACATATTGTTTTGTCGGGATTGACAATTAAGAAAGTGTCACTACACCAATTTTCTGCACAAATTCTTCTGGAGTTTCAGCATCAGTAGGGATTGTTGTGTCATTTGCGTACAAAGAATGTTTTCAGTGCTCAAATAATTTAGTACATCATTGACGTACAAAAGAAAAATCAACGGATCTAAAACTGATCCTTGAGAAACCCCTAAATCAACATCAAAAAGTTGAGACCTACAATCATCCACTTTTACGCAAATTTTCCGATACTCAAGATAAGATGCGAGTCACGACAAAAAAATGCCCCGAATTCCCAGTCCAGATAATTTGTCCAGAGCAACATTAATATTGATAGAATCAAATGCCTTAGAAAGGTCAAAGAAGAGTACCCCAACAAACCTTCCGCGGTCCAATGCAGTATGGACGTAATCGAGAAAAGCCATCGAGACACTCTCCGTCGATCTTCCAGGGCGAAATCCATGTTGATGCCTTCTTATAACATAATGTATATCAAGAAAACCAAGCATCCTGGTATGTATGCATGACAGTTGGTACAGTAATCGGCCTAAAGTTTTCCAACAATGTGTGACACATTAAATCCAATACGACTGAACAGTAAAAAATGGATCTTCAACATTATTATTCACTAGCAAAAATAAATATTTCATTAACTTATGCGTTTTTATTCAATAGATTTTTTGTAAAATGATTTTTTCTTGAATAAACAGTATTTACATGAATTAGTGGAATTTCCCGAAACTTTCATTATGTGAAAGCTACTTTCAGAGTTTTTTAGTCATGGTCTGTAGGTTTTTATGCCTGACGATTCGCCTACTACTGCGGTAGAAATTATTAAAGGCGTTGTGGTAACCGCATTTACTACGATGCTGGTATTTGACTCTGGTTTTATTTTATTGGACGTGGTTTGGTTTCTCTTAATTGGATTACCTGACCTTGTTTATGTACCTTTAAGGACAGGTAGCCAGATTCTATTGAAGTTAGGTGCCTCTTCTTTTCTATTGAATTTTCTATTACCTCTCTATATACTCTTGGATGATAATTTCGAGTTTTATCGAGTATTACTGTATTTTCGAATGAAAAAATGTGATAATTGTCGGCTCGGACAAACCGACAAATCAGCTTTAGCCGAACATACTCTCAACAAAGAAGCACTCACATTATCTGTAGCTCTATTTTTATTTCTGAAATTTCATAATTTCCGCAACGGGGATCTTCTCAGTTGTCTTCAAAGAATAAATATATCTGGCTACGATTTCAAATAAACATTTTCTGCATTTTGGAGAATATGTTTTGAAATTTTGATTATCTGAATTGAATAGTTATTGAAATATTCGCAAAAAATTAATAGCTCTTCATTTGTTTCAACTGAATTATTGATAACTTCAAAACTATTATATTGCGGAATTTTGTTTAACCGTAAATCGAATGACATCCTAATAATAATATTTGGTTAAAACTCGAAAATTTCAAATTGGTACTTGTAAACTATACTATCTACCGCAATGTGTCGCGCCAGGATAACAAGCCGGACTAATTGTGCTTGTAGCGAGATGAAAGCGGAGCACTTTAATTATAATCAAATTGAATTTTTGATTATGTTTCTGTTTAGGTGCGAGGTAATTCAAAACTCGTTGTCACTATCTTAGTATCTCGGTGGAAAACACTTTATTTTCTCTTGGACAAGGGCGTTTAGTCGCTTATTACTTTGCCAATAAGAGAGAACAGTAGAGCAATGTTCAAGCTGTTTCGGATTGTAAATGTGTATTGGCTCTTCTTCAAGAAATTTAATGTGAAGGAGTTATAATTTATGTTGTGACATTGAAAACAATTCAAAAAGTACTTAGAGAAATTCATGTGCGGAAATAAACTGCATTCTGGTCTTGTCAAAATTTCTTAAAATAAATAACATTATATGAGAAACAGTGAATTATCATTTTGTGTTTTGTTTGTTTGTTGTTTTCTGTAATATTTTTTTACAGAAATCAATTGTTCGAGATCGTTCTATAGCAGAAAGTACTCAAGATGTGTCGAATGAAAAATCTTTCAAACTTTTCCAGTATGTTAACATAATTTGTAAAATAAGTCGGCCTACTTTTAATACATTGAATGATTTTTCCAAAATCCCATTGACTCTCGTAAATATTCATCTCTCCTTTTAAACAACGTTGTGATATGATTTATGACAGAAAATTCAAAAGCACTAAAAAGGTACTAATATGTTGTTGAACAATTTTGGACAACTCAAAAATTACTTAGAGAAATTCATGTACAAAAAGGAACTGCATTCTGATCTAGTCAAAATTCCTTAAAATAAATAACATTATTTGAGAAATAGTGAATTATCATTTCATTTTTTATATTTCATGACATCTCCCGTAGAACTTATTCAATATTTTTATTTTTTCTACTGGAATCAATTGTTCCAAATCATTTCTACGCCACAGAAAGACCTCAAGATGTGTTGAATAAAAATATTTTCACATTTTTCCGGAGTGCTATCATTTTTTTAATATAATTTGATCTACTTTTTTTTAAGATGAAACACAAGTACTACAGAAAAATCTTTAAGGCGCTCTAAGAACGCTGCCTTTGTGAACATAGCAATTAACGTTGTATTTGAATCGCTTGAGATTAAATTCAATTGGCAAAACGTTCTGCGGAAGTTTATTTTACATAAACGCAGTTTTCCAAACGAAAGAGTTCTCAAACAGTGAAGTTCTAGTTATACTGAGTTGAACCTCAAAACGATAAGCAGCCACAGTTCGTTGCTCATTTTTGAGGTGTGAACAGTTTTCTGGTTCGGAAGAGTGTTCTAAGTTTTTGAGAGGCAGCCCTTGTTATTTCATCGACATGATTTTGCCAAGACATATTGGTGTCCATTGTAACCCCCAACAAACTTATCGAAGCAGAAAGCGGAATTGTCTGTTCTGGCATTATTATATCTGATTCGGAGACATTTATCTTCTTGAAAAAAAAACGATACTTTGGTTTTTGTGGAATCGAATTGAACCTGGTCAGTTTCACTCCAATTCGAAATCATTTCTAGAACCTCATTAAAATATGCAAATATACAGTATGCATCTGCAGCAGATGTCCCGGAGTCCAAATGAAATGACAAATGTGCTGTCGTCAGCGCAAAGCAATATATTGGATTCATTGAATGATTTTTTCGAAATCACATTGACTTTCTGTCGTGAATATTCATCTCTCGTTCTAAGTAACGTTTTAATTTTAGGATTTGTCACGAAAAATTAAAATGCACTGAAAATGTACTACTATGTTTCTGAGAAATTGTTTTCATTATTACCATTTATTGCAGATATTTTGGAGAAAACAGATTGGGTAGAGTTGCTATAAGTCAATACCATATCGAATATAAGGCGTACGAACTGAATAGAAAACAAGTGATTATGTCTTCTTTCGGAAATTTTTCACATTTTCTAAATAAAGATAGAGAAAAGCCACAGAACTTTTTTGAAAAACAAATCTATCCTGAAAAATAAAGTATTTTTCCAAAACAAATCATTTAATAATGAATTTTTTTTCTGGTACTCCCAAAATACTCTCTCAATTTGCGTCTCGTAGAGTGGGTGAATTGAATAATTTTCTTCTATTTGTATTTGATTTGAAACTGGCAGGGACTGATAAAACAAATTTCGGTTAGTGATTAGTTTCGGTCACGAAAATTGTATTCCAATAATGGCAGCAAATTGGCTATAGAGGAACGCTTATTTTTTGAGCGGTTTTGATTTTACAATCAAATTTGTTAATACATTCGAGAAAATATCTGATGTTTTGCCGTATTTACTGATTGAAAACAAAGATACATATTTGATTTACAATTTTGAAGATGATCTTCAGGAATTTGAGGGTTCTCATATCAATTTGAATTATTTATTGACTTCTATAATACTACCGACTGATATCAGTGAAATAAAATGTGAAAGGCGCTCATTCTCTACTGAGCAAAATATTAGGTCATGTACGAAAAGTATGGCCATTAAATTCTAATGAGACATTGAAACCACACTTTAGACGTAGATATGAAATCAATTCAAATGAGAATGTGTTATTTTGGGATCACAGGGTGATTGCTCTCTTCTGTTCACGTGTAATTATTTTGGATGAATTACAGGACAGGCATCTAGGAATTGTTAAAATTGGATTCCTCGCGAGATCATACGTTTGATGGCCCACTTTGAATCACGAAATGAAGAAAGGTTACAAAATATTTCAAGTGTCAGAAATTCAGCACTACTCCAGAAAAAACCCAATTGAAATCATGGCCAATTTCCATCGAAGTATGACAACGCGACTACATATATTTCATTGGTATTTTTAAAGAAAAATGTTTTCAGTAGTAGCGAACGCGTTTTCAAAGTGGTTGAAGGTATTTGCCATGAATTCAATTACTACAAAAACCACAATCGAAAAATTGAGGAAACTGTTTAGTCGATTTGGTTTGTCATCGATGTTAGTATCCAATAATGATTCTCAGGTGTTTTCAGAAGAGTTTTAATTATTTATGAACAGTAATGGAAGAAAGCACGTTTCTATCCCAGCATATAATCCTGCTTCTAGTGGAGCTGCGAAAATTTCGATTGATACGGTTGAAGAACTTTTACTCCAAAAGAACTCTTGATACTCGGCTGACAAATATCTATTTATAAGTATAAACTTATGAAAAATTCTGTTAACTAATCAAAACATGCCTCATTATTCATCTGATGAAACACCTGCAAAAATATTTTTGGGAAGGCCTTTGAAAACTCGTTCAGATCTTATTATCTCAAAACAACAAGACAGGCATAACTGTTGAGAGTCATATAGAAGTCAAAAACAATATGGTGCCGGCGCAAGAATCTAACAAACGTTTTCAAAGAGACGTAACGGTAGTTTAAAAATTGCAAAATTGTGTACACTTTCTAACATAGGAATTGTAATTTCTATGCTAGGAGTTACAGAGGCCCCAAAACTTCTGGTGCAAGGCCATAATTTAGAAATGTTCAAATGGAAACGTTTGTTTGCTGGCGGAATGCAAAACCGATGTCATTTTTAAGAGCGTTTCAACCAAATTAGATACTGTAGTGATAACGACTTTACGTTGAACAATGACTATTTTTTTAATGATAATGTAAAAAACACAGATTCTGACTTACATGTCACCGAGCGTAACCAGGACCTCCAATGAAATGGAAACAGTAAATTATTCGTTCAAGAATGCAAGCCAGATAAAATAAATATTCATACGGAAACTTCCAAGTGTCAAAAAGTCATCTGGCGAATCGTCTGGAATGAATTAGAAATGCATCTGATAGATTCGAATATTGGATATCAAATAAGATAAGGGTGTAATGCATTGAAATAATTCATTTCCTATTGAAAATATCTCTTTCATCATCTATGTAGAGTTCAGTGGATTTTTGTAATCAGTGGGATTCATTATGTTTATTAAAACTAGTGCCTAATGAGCGGGTGTAATTATGACCTGTGTTTCATTGCTCCTTTCGAACAACTTCATATTTCTCTCTCAAAATATCTAAAGGCTTTTTATCTTACTGATGGCAATACCATAAAAATTTTACTCAATTCACCGTAGGTTTTTTTATGAACATTTAATAAAAGTTAAAACTGAAACCTTTGGCGTGGAATAAATCCAAAAACATCTTCTGAAGACTCCAACTTGGTTGGTGAAACGTGCATCGAGAAGGGTATTGAATTTCTGGTGGAAAAGTGCTTGTTTCTGAACATTTTATTTCAAAAAAATTACTGTTGTACAAAAAAATTGTAAAAACTGCCAAAGAGAGGAAGAATGTAATTAACTTTGATACACTCTTTACAAATATGTGTAAACCAAGCATTATTTACGAATTCTAAATAGCTCATTGAAGTTACTTACTTTCTCTCGTCCTTACTTTAACATTTTTTCACATTCGAATTCAAAAGCCACAAAGATTTTGCAATCTCTCTTAAAAATATTCCTTTCTTGCTTCAATCATTTAGACATTCTGACTACCATCAAACAGCGTTGGTCCAAAATGCTAAATAATGATTGTGAAATTTTTTATTGGTTGTGGGGACATAACAAAAAATATGAACTGTACAAAGTAGGTCAGATGTTGGTCCAAACGGTTCCTGTTTTTGCTAATAACGCAAGATTGGCCAGGTTGCATCCAGCTGAATCATTCCTGAAAAAAAAATATTCAAGTGAGTTTAGACTGGCTTAAAGTGTGAATACATCTTAACTATCATCAAAAGGATTCCATTCGGAGTATAGCAACCTATTCAAAAATACTTCATTGTGAGATTTTCACAAAACAGTTTTACAAAAACGCAACACGTGTTTCACCATACCATGGCTTCTTCGGTCATAAAGACACTCCCGAAGAGGCCATTGTATGGCGAAACACGTGTTGCGTTTTTGTAAAACTGTTTAGTAAAAATCTGACAATAAATTGTTTTTTGAATACGTTAGTTATAGATTTTCTAGTATGTATGATTGATGACTTGTTTATTTTGTGTAATTCATGATCACTTTGAAAGAAATGAATAAAAACACTTTCGTCTAATCACCACTAGTTAATTTCATTTATACGACCGTCTTCGGGTTTAACCCCATTATTAAGTATAAAACTGAAATGTGGAGTTTGAAAACTCTGTTATATCGGGACTTTTTTTTCAGGTGAGATAAAACAACAGGTAGTTGAATGAACCAGGGTGCCAACTGTAAAATTCAACACTGAAGATTATGTGGTTAAACCCGAAACCGGTAGTATAAATAAATTAACCAGTGGTAATTAGACAAAAGTATTTTTATTAATTTCGCTAAAGTTATATATTTTCATCAGTATCGGCTAATTCCTGTCAGAAAAATGACTGCGCAGGATCATTTCAAACGGTCGCTATAAAAGTGATCCTAAACATCACATAAATACTACTAGTAGAAAGTATGGTATCGTCAGAGAGGAAATCATCGAATGTAAGTTGCTACAGCTAATATTCAACATTTGGATCGGATATGCCACTATATGAATGTAAGTTCCATTAAGAAGAAAATTAATTTGCTATACACATAATTTCAGAACAATTCTTCTTGAGGAACTCTACGGTATAACACGTGGGAGTATTACAACGTAAATATAAACAGCTGTATTATATCAGTTCGGACTTCCATTGTCTAATATAATATAAATTGATTTAAAATCCCTGAAAAAAAATAAAAAGATTAAACGAAAATAACAATTTTACTCAACACTAAAAAACCTTGAAGGGGTTATATTTTAAGGAGTGATTAATTTTTGGGAAAGAAAGTTTTTGACTTTCTACTACTCCATGAATGGATTGTGTGTATTTTCTATAATGTTGTCCAATTTGGTACTGACGAGCCTTGGGGCAAGTGTCTTGAGGTGAAACATATATGTATACCAGTGAGGATGACAGTGTTCCATGTAAGTGCAATTTGTTACCATTCATTTAAAGTAGAACTCATGTGAATGATATCTGATTTTTATTCCACA
>WOGP01009524.1:0-10697 GCA_015342065.1 Leptinotarsa undecemlineata | reverse complement strand
ATATAATTTCATGATTTGTATTTTCAAATATGTTATTTGAAAGGACAGCTTACCTGGTGGGTTGGAATTTTTCGGATGATACTCTCATTATCATATTCTAACTTAAGGACAACCATTATCTATAGTAAGGACTCACTTCCCGAAAGAAAACCGTAGGACGCGCCAATTTCACCCTAACCTCATTTTGTGCATTTTATTTAAACTCCTACTTCAGGGGACTCGTCCCGCTATCACTGGATTGTTATTAATACCAATTAATTTTATAATATGTAATACGTATATATACGTAATGCCTTTCTACTAGATATTGATAAAATTTACATGATTTTCAAACCAGAAATAATTCTGGATTTTCATTAATATAATTCATATTATTTAATATTTTGAAACAAATTTCCAACCTCCCTATGGCAGGGTTTTACTTTCAGTTAATAACACTTCTTCATCAACTTTTTATTCAAAAATAATAAGAGTGCTGTCAAATAATTTCAATTTGATGCAATTGATATTGGGTTTTCTCATTTATTTGCTTATATGTCTCTAATCACACTTGCACCATAACAATTCTTAATTGTTCCATGGCTTTAACATAAAAAAACACACTTTTTTCAAACTGCTGTCAGTGTCAATTGTTTGTTTTTTTCTGTTCTTCAACCACCTGGCTTTTACCGGTAATCTATAATTTGTAAAAAAATAACGAGTTTTAGTAAATTAATTTAATAATCTTCTTTATATCAGTAATAATCCTAAGATACTTCAAGGCAGGACTCCAGTGAATAACTTGTATCTATTTATAGATCCTTTCTGTATACACTGACCATGAATCAAACATCTGGGAAATATGTATAAGATTGAGATAATAGTACGGGGAGTTGATGAAAGGCTCTTCACTCGGGAATATACTGGAAGATATTGGATACTGGAAGAGATCCAAACATAAAAATCATTTGTATTGAAGGGGTTATATTTTTTAGGAGTGATTAATTTTTGGGAAAGAAAGTTTTTGGCTTTCTACTACTCTACTAAAAATCATTTTACCTTCTTTATCGAATTAAAAATTTAAATATGCAGAAAATGTGTTTATCTCTCTCTACGAGTACAATAGAGTAAGTATACTCTCACAATTTACTTTGATACATGTATAAACGAAAGACATACTCATGCACTTATATTTATGTAGTTGTAAAAAGTTGATAGGTGATGGTTGAGGAAATATGGATAAGATTGAAATAATAGTACGGGGGTCAGGCTCGACGACTCGGGAATAAAGGATACTGGAAGAGATCCAAACATAAAAATCATTTTACCTTCTTCATCGAATTAAAAATTTAAATATGCAGAAATGTGTTCATCCCTCTCTACGAGTGCAATAGAATAAGTATACTCTCCCAAATTATTTTGATACATGTACAAACGATTGACATACTCATGCACACATATTTATGTTGTTGTAAAACGTTGATAGATGATGGTTGAGAAAATCTTTCGTCTGCTAGAACTTCTGCTATTAAATTTCTTATTGGAGTAATTCAATTTGAAAAATTCTGCTCGAGTAGTATTTATCTTGGATAATTTTATTTCAGTACAATTTATTTATTTAAAAAATCATGAAGTATTTTACTGCAAAACTTTAGTTCGACCAATACGAAATACTTTTTTCTATCGCAATCACGTTTTTTTAAATTAATATTAACGTGTCTCGGCATCTAATGGCCACTGACACGGAATCTGTGATACATTTGGTTACATAATAATAAAAAACATAAAAATCAGATTTGATTAAACGTGGTGTGGTCAAGTGCAGTAATAAACAGTTGATTGCAGGATAAACAAAGAGAAGTCTTCCCCAGATACGCTGTTGTGACATTTTCTGATTGAGTTAGACAATCGCCAACTTACTGAAGTCGTCATAGAGGTAACTATTACTGATTGAATAGATCGGGATATACTTGATGAAAATCCATATTAAAAACTAATTAATATGATTTTCACTATAAAGGGTTTTACAAAAACCGCGACACGTGGTTCGCTATACAATAGCTTTCTCAAGCATAAACTAAAAAGTGTATTTGAAGGTGATTGACCCGAAGATGATTATGGATACTAACAATCGAAACGTCGTGACAACGTTTTATTTTTAATTTTTCGTTAAAATATTTATTATTTTTTTATTTCCAGCTTTCATTAATATTTCAATTTTTATTTTTTTGGTTGTTACTTGTATGTTATTTCTTTGTAATTTCAGGTTTTTGTTTAATAAAATTGTTATTTTCGGTTAATTTAATTTTTTTCAGGGATTTCAAATCAATTTATATTATATTGGACAATGGATGTCTGAAATACACTACGAAGTTTATGCTTGAGAAAGCTATTGTATGGAGAAACACTTGTCGCGGTTTTTGTAAAATTCTTTATAGTGTAAATCATACAATAAACTGTATTGATCAATTTTTAACTATAACTAAATTAGAAACTTATGCACAGATTTAGTGAGGAAACTTATGAATTACAAATATAAACTCGAATTATTACACAAAAAATGAAAAGGAGAGAAACAGTGAATAAAATTTTTGGAAAAGAAAGTTTTTGGCTTTCTACTACTCCATTTTGATACAAAAAAAAGGATGAGGGAAACTTCCAAAGAAAGAAATAAAGGAGTAATCAATTTGAAAATAAGTAACTCTATACATGAATGTGTAGATCATGCAAAGAAGTACTTTCAGACACAAACTGAAAGAAAGTCCTCCTGAAACAGCTACTTTCATATAAACATTTAATTACACGAAAGAAAAAAATCTTTCGAAACATATACTTCTATATGAACACTGAATTATACAGAAGATACTTTTCTCTACTCAGTTTGTATTTCAAACATTCGTTGTGGAATAAAAATCAGATATCATTCATACGAGTTCTACTTTAAATGAATGGTAACAAATGGCACTTACATGGAACACTGTCATCCTCATTGGTATACATCGATGTTTCGCCTTGAAACACTTGCCCCAAGGCTCTGAAGTTTCAGGAGGACTTTCTTTCAGTTTGTGTTACAAAGTTACTTCTATGCATGATCTACACATCCATGTATAGAGTTACTTATTTTCAAATTGATTACTTCCATCCTTTCTTTGGAAAATCCCTTATCCTTTTTTTTGTATCAAGATGGAATAGTAGAAAGCCAAAAACTTTCTTTCCCAAAATTTATGAAAATATTGTTCAGTTGATTTCTTAAAGTTAAAGTAATTCTAGTTTATATATAAATTACCAGTCCAATTACTGCTCCAAAAGATCTTACTATACTAATCAATCGATACAGGCAGTTATCTGAGTGAATTAAAGAAAACATTTTTACCGCTACCTCCTTCGAACGATCCTCAAAGCCCTTCCGACTCATTTAGTTTTGATAACGCAAATATTCGCCATCAAATTCTTGATAGAATTCTTGGAGTAATGTATAGTTATCACTTATATGATCGTTACCAGTTTCACCTCTCATTAGGTTATTGAATTGAATGAAACCGAGAAAAATGAGAACTATTTACTTAGACCATTATAAATAGATCATGAATAGGTCTTTTTCAAGATGTCATGATATATAGTTATTATATAAAAAAACAGATTTTCATTGAAATAATGTGAATTCTACTGCAAAACTTCCATATTCCGTGTAAATAGCCGGCTAAATTTTATTATACCAAAGAATTTCGAATTTTGAAAACTGGTATTTCTTTAAAAAACACTAATAAGATTCTCTAATTTCAATAAGTCACCTAATCCATTAAACGAAGATTCATCATCAGACATTTTATCTAATTTTGTAGAAATCATGTTATTCGTAGATACCATAACTGGGGATATGGTACAATTTCTAATTCATGTGACGTAAAGAATATATTATTTGAATCGAGTGTTTCGTCTTGTTAAATGACAATACAATAAAATCTCTATGTTCAGGTTATAGGAAAAAGAAACAAACGGTAATATTTTTCAGGCTAGTAATTTTTACATCTTCAGTTTGGAAAAAATCCGCTCTTACATGCGTACATTGAATCCCGCCTCCAAAAATGATTTACGTTACTGTATCTGGTAGTATTTTGAATAAAATTCGAAATTTCAATGTGTCCTCACTATTTTACCATCCCAGTAGGATAAGCCGTGGTTGCTTCACAGAATCCACCTTTGCGTGTGATCGTTTTCTTTGATATCTAGCATGGATTTCAGCACCTTAACAGTTTATTGGGAGAGTTAACAAGAGACTAGCAGACTTTTACTTTTAGATTATTCAGAAAAGTACCCTTAAATTACTCAGCAATTCGTTTGATACTGTTAGTGAATTAACTCTTCAAAATATGCCAATACTAACTTAACTTTCTGATTTATTTTTTGATCCACGAATTATTTTGTGAACAGGTTTTTGCGAAACATGGCCTTTTTCAGAAGCACTTACTGGAAAAAGTATTAATGTCGTGAAACAAAAATGTTCCACATTTCCAATCAATCTTCCACTGTTAATTCACTTGTTTATTTCTATGATCAGCATTTTTTTAATTTGCATAAATATTTCAATAAACACCTTATATAAAAGTATCGTATATTATTCATTCTAATGAGCGAGAAAGCCAAGTGGGATCGAGCTAATCCTAGTAAGAGGCGACTAAAAGGATAACCGTACTAGTTTGGTTGTTGCTGCTGTGTTCGTTTAGCAAAGAAGCACGATTGGGATTTGTACCAATCTTGATTGGTGATAAGCCACTGACAGATACAGTGAACTCTAAAAGTTGTCGGAATTTCTTTGGGAAAATTATGTCACTGAAGAAGAAGGGTTCTAAATATCCATTATACGAGTATATTCCTTCAACGTATCCAAATGAATTGTCATCATTAGTAATTGACATGTGCTTTAGTTCACTCATCAATCAATGTATGATGTAAATTGATTATATGCTCTTACTAGAAAAAGCATTCTTGAAAATTAAAATTATTCATGGCGGCGAAAGGTACACAAAAAACTTATCAGAAAACCTTCCAAAGCAAGATCTTCGACAATTTGACTATCCGAATGAAAAAAAAAATGTCTGATATGACATCTATTTAGAAATTTAATTATAATGCTGACTCTCTTGCAAAGCAGGATTCTGGAAAACAACACTAAATACTTAGATTACAAGAACAATTTTAGACTATTGTTAAAATCTACCAAGATTGGTCCTTCTGATGTATGTATACATCCTCCGAAATATATTACCCAATATTGTTTGATTACACTAGGGATAACCTACGTTCTCTAACAGGTCAACTTAAAAGTTACTGTTGTCTGATTCATCATATGAAGAGACTTGGACTATCAAAAGACAGTCGAGTTTAAGGTACACTGCTGTTTGAGTCGACACACATCTGTGAGATATCTTGCATAAATATATGTCGGATATATTTCGGTATCAGTAGTGACATTTACTGGGAAAATATTTGTTTTCTGGGAGGTATTTACCAAAACCTACAATGTAGGTACCTTGGAACAGATGAATGTTTCGAAATTCCATTACGAAATATTCATTTTCTTGTACGTACAATACAGTATTCAGATTTATTTTCATTTATGTTAGGGTACTCGTACATGAAATGTTTCTTCTCATTGGGGCTTTGTTAACGAGATGGAGCAGTTACTAGTTAACAATCTTTCTCTTAGACGCAGGTTTCACACCTGCAGTCGAGCCGCAATCCCAGGTACAATGCTGATTGGTTCGAACTGTTTCTGATGAGAGGTAAAACCTCGAAAATGGTTTGTTAGTGATCTACTAGACTGTTTTCAGCGTGGTTGTGCTGCTGTGTAGGCACGTTGGGAGAGTAAAATGTTTAGAGATTCTATTTCGAAATATTCTTTCTTGCACAGGGTTCTAGTTGAAAATTTCAATAAATTTGAATTTTGTGATGCGTTCAAGGCTGCAATTTTTTGCTATGATTGCGATTCTAAAATGACAATTCCTGTGGTTTTTATGCTCAATGATTCCCCGTCCAACTTTTCGTTTCATCTCAATGGAAGAAATCTTTGGAATAGGGAATGTTGGCAGTACTGAGAAAAAATATACTATTTTATTCCAAAGATCAAAAGAGACTTTCAGCGACAAAAACGGTATTGACATTTTATGAAGTTCAGTTGTTGAATATTTTTGAATGAAGTTGGCAAAGTTATTGCAGTCTTCGAGTTACACCCAATTTTTACGAATATGAAAGTGGCGACGAAGATTTTGAATAAGAACCAGCCGAAATAAAAACTGTGATGATTGATGAGTTCTAGAAAGCCATTCCTGAATGTATAAAAATCAACACGCCCAAGATTAACTCCAGCAACAGTAGCTAATCAAGCAGCAGCAAGAATTTCTCAGAACTTTTTATCAGCAAATATTCCAACCAGAGACGTCGGTGAGGAATTCCATATGGAAACTCTAGGAAACAGCATAACTTAATTTCAATTAGATATAGAAAGCAGCTCAGCATTCAAAGCATGGTTCAAACAATATAAAAGTTTATTCACCATAAATGCACATAATCTTTCAGATTCAGTCAAAGTCAGTCAAGTCCCAAGGAAGTTAGACACACAGGTTCATCAGCAGTACGTCAATATCATTTTGCCAGAAGAACCTAATTCAATAAATTTCAAAAATACAGTATCGAAACTCCCTGACATATTTGGAAGAAAGTCAACACTCATTATCAGAATATATGAAACTCACAAAAGTACAGGAGAAGATTTCGTCGCGTAGGCTCACAATGTCAACAAATTTTGTGAAGATTTCGACATCAGATATATCACAGCAGATCAATTGAAATGTTTAATCTTCGTATGTGATCTCCAATCTGGTAATGATTGATATGTCAGAACCAAATTTTTATCCAAAATTAATGAGAAAGATTTAAAGATTCTGAATCTTTAAATCGCCAAGAACTTACTTTCGAATGTCAACGTATACCGGAACTTAAGAACGATTGCAGCATTGCAAAATGACAGGACACAAAAAAGGATAATCCAACTTCAAGAAACGAAGCAACAAGATTCAAACAGAAAGCAGTTTGATTTCTCAAGTAAATTTGTTAACTGAACGTAAATACCTTGATGTTGTAATTAATGATATTTCAGCGAAACTTCAAGCAGATACAGCATCGGACATCACCATCATATCAGAGGAAATGTGGTCCAAATTACGAAAATCACAACGTAGTTTAACCGAAAACATTGTCGAAAGTGCAAGTAGTCAACAACTTGAATTGATCTCTGAGTTTAAATGAGGTATCGTATTCCGAAATCAGTCATACTCAGGGAAGTGCTAAGTAACTCCAGTGATAAATCTCAATTTGTTAGGAATCGACTGTATAACAACGTTTGGTATATAAAACATTCCTCTCAATTCAATATGTAACAATAATAACTCTGAAAGAAATGTTTGCAAGGTTTGGAAATCCACAAGGTTTGGAAATCTACAAACACTGTGTCTGATAATTGAACCCATCTCTGCAATGAACAGTTCAAATATTTCTGCAGGAAAAGTGGTATTGATCAGACAAAAACAGCACCCCATTTCCCTCAATCGAACGGACAAACTGAACGATTCGTTGACACATTCAAGAGGGCTCTGAAGAAAATCAAAAGGGAGGGCAACCATCTATTTTAAGGTTCATCGTAAGAAAGTGTTTGACTGGAAACCTGGAAAGGTAATAACATAACCCTCATCAATAAAATAATTAAATGAATCGACAAGAAAGCGAAGAGCCTAGAGAAATATCACAGCAGGTTGAAGAGATCATTCTCCAACCTGGACCTAGCCGAGTCAGGAGACTTCCGAAATACCTTGAAGATTTCCAATTAAAAGAGGGAGTGTTGGCAGCCCTGAGAACGAAGGTACTATTTCATAAGTTCCGGAGATCAAAGGAGGTTTCTAGGGACTAAAAGCATTGTTGACATTTTACAGAGCTCAGTTGTTTAATATTTTTGAATGAAGTTGTCATAGTTATTGTAGAAAAACCCAATTTTCACGAATATAAGAGCGTAGTGAACTTTTACTTGTTATTATTGGTTTTATAGTTGTTTATTATTTGACGAAATATTAATTTTGACTGAGTCTTATGTTGAGTTGAAATCCGTATAACTCAATATATATAGAGTCAAATATAATTATTACTTACCCAAAATAGCCTGAATAGCAGTTGTTCCTGTAAATAAATTTGAGAATGACACAACTGAATATAAGAAAATATAGAACCATTTAATAAAATGTGAAATTTTAATTCTAAATATAAATTACCTAAAGAGAACAGCAAATAACTAGAAAAACCGAACTAATTAACGTGAATATCGGAACGCACTAACAGTCTGTAAAATGTCAGTTAATTTCTCAGGGACACTATGTGATTTTCTACTCGTTCTCGATGGAAGTTCTTGAATTAATTTTTCAATTCAAGTGTCCAGTTTATGTTTTTGGACCAATTATTTCTTTATATATGCATATATTTTGATACTGGATATGGAAAAGGTAAATACCTGGTTTTTCTTCAGTGAGTTGAGTGTGGTGAAAATTTCTTATCCTCTAGATCTTCCTTTTCTGTGATTGAAATCCTCCAAATGCTGAATTTGTGACGGGATTTATCTTATACAGATTAGTTTTTATTTGAACTCCCTTCAATTGCTATTATTCGATATAATTATATAATATCGACTAACTTTCTATGAAATTTAATTTAATTTTGAGATACAATCATTTTACGTTGCGTCCACTTTTGTTGCCTTCAGAAGAATCCTTTTGTTGATAAAAAAATTGAAAATCTTCCGCCTTCCTTAGTTACTAACTGCAACTAATTTTCCTTTATTTTCAGTATTTTAATATTAATATAAGTTAATAAAAGGATTTGAAGCTTTATAATTTCCATTTAATTATATGCGAGCGCTTTCGACAGCTGGTCGTGCTATCATCATCAAGGCTCTACTCAAACTGAACGAGACAACTTCTTGTTTGTCCTTTTATGCGGTTCTAACGCCTTAGTTCAGTTACTTCAGATAAATTTGCCTGTATTTGGGTTACATCAGCTAATATTATTTGTGTTGGATCTTCTCTAGGTTTAATGTTTTTGGGAGTGTGTATTGTTTTGTGTAATATATTGAATGTTATGTCTTGTTGTGTTTTGATTTGTATTTGTTCTTCGATAAGTGGATTATGACTGTTATGGATGTTTAAGTTTTCCCAGATGTCCATACGGTTTCCCTTATTGACTTGGTTTATGTTCTTTGGTGGGGGAAAATTATGTTTGATTTGTATGCCGTGTGTTGCGGGGTTTGATTTATATATTAATGGGTTTATGTATGCCTTTTTGTGCTCGTCGTACCTTTGGATCAGTTTTTTCTTGATTTGGCTGATATAGAATTTGTTGTAGTCCGAGCATTGTATGCTGTACATCCCGTTCAGGTTTTTGTCTTCTTCTTTTTCATAGTTGTCTATTTTTTGTGTAATTTTCGTGTTTGGCTTGTATGTGATGTTGATGTTCAGGGGTTTGAAGATGTTTGTTAGTTTTTTGGTTTGGTGACCTACGTACGAAAATGTCCATCGTACGTGAAAGAGTAGTTGCGAATAATTTTTTTATTGGAATTGACTCTCTACCCTGAGAAAAACATAGTTTATAATTTTTTATACATCAACTTAGCTCGTTTCAATGGAAGCTTGTTTCTAAAAATGATACTATCAATTATTTTATTAGCAACAAGATCAGACGGCGAGTTTCTTTGAATCAATAGTCAGTGAGGAACTTTCTTTCCATTTTATAAATATTCCTTCATCTATGTTGATGTCATTTACTTATTGGCACCTGTTCAAGAATATTATTTGAGGCAATAAAAATAACCGTATGTCATAGTCAGATTGACAAACATGGAGATGGTTGAAGGTTTTAGGTTAAATGATATTCGATGGGGTACAGCTCAGTTTGAATCCCGGCTGATTTCATGAGAAGATTATGTGTACAATTTATTGATGTTGAAATATAACGATGCTACCAGTTCAAAGCCGAAGAGGGTCGATTAGTTTTCGAATAATCTACAAGGTGTAATTCAACATGCAAGAGTAATCTATCGTATGCACTATTGTAAACTTTCAAAAATTTTTCTATTCGATTCCAAGATACCTATGACAAACATCATTATTTAACTAAATATTTCGAAACCTTGGCACTGTAAACTGGTATATGTTTGATTTTCTAGAATAAGTTCGCCTCTGGCATATTAAGCAAGAATAGTTGAACTCCACGCATTGTTGGTAATTCAAAACACCCATTGTGGTAATCAGACTGTGTAATACACATTGTTGTTTATTGTCCGGCTCATTTAAATCGAATTAATTTTTGTTCTTTCAGTTTATTTTTAGAACTTACCTGGATCATAAACATATTTAATGTTAGCATTAACTAATGAAAACAATGATTTCCTAATAAAATAAGATATTGAATTATTTCATATGCTGCTCATTGTTGAGAACTACGTATGGAACTAAACCTTCTGCCGGTTTTCAAATCAAATCATTATTAAAGGGAACAAAAATCCGGGCTGGTAGGACTTTGTTCTCCATAATAATGACGCCGGCCGTGAAAGCCTATGTCCTTATATTAAATGAAATAATATATTATTGTTAGGGCTCGCATTAACGAGTAAGTATTGAGTT
>WOGP01009523.1:0-10697 GCA_015342065.1 Leptinotarsa undecemlineata | reverse complement strand
GCCTGAGGGTGGGGAATGAATAGTTCCAATAAATTCGGCACTTCTCATTCCCCACAACGGATTCAATATCCCCCGGAGCGTAGGGCAACACCGGTGTATCGTCTATACCGTAGATGGTAATAAATATTATTATTATTATTATTAACTAATATTAAAATTCTTCTAGTATTCAGAAAAAACCTATGTGAACCGTATATTGCTCACAATGGTATCAATTACAAGTGCTTTTTCATTATCATAGAATTGTCGATTCTCGTTTGGTCACAAATCACTTGTTATATTTTATAAAACGTTCCACTTAAATGTCACTTTTCAATGACGGCTTATCTAGACTACTTCCTCTGTACGATGGTACATTTCAATTGTTTTCAATTACCGACGCTTTTTCAACACTTCCGGTGGCAAACCGTGCATGTTTCAACATTTTAATTACTTAACTTTTTATGCTGAAAGTATAATTGATGCTCAGCCATGATATATGGCTGTATCTCCGTTGCTTGACGGCACCAAATGATTTAGATTTTTCAGTGCATCCACGAGTGAAACTTGTTATATATACAGGATATGTTGAAATTGGAACAATCCATGATTGAAGGGAATAAGAAAGAGATTTAAAATTTTCCGTTCGTAAGGTGAGATAAGGTGGGGTGAGACCTCAAAAATTGGACGATTATGCGGAGTTATTACTGAAAAAAAAATTTAATATATAAGTCTTTGGCAGAATCCATAATGAGATATTGTATAATAGCACAGAACTCAATTTTGAAAATAATATTTGAAAAAATATACGTTTTTCAATGGACCATATATATCGAGGGACTAATTTATTTAACGTAAGATCATTTAAAGTTACCGGTGTCTAGTATTGAAGTTCTAAAACTCTAACATATAACATAACATTTAACATAATATATGTAAAGAATATTACTGGAGTTTTTTCCCAACACGATACCGTTATTTTAACACCTCGACACGTGTTTCGATCACCAAGTGACCATCTTCAAGAGGAAGATCCTTTTGAAAATCCTCGCGTGTTTCGATCACCAAGTGATCATCTTCAAGAGTACACCAAAGGTTCCAAACAGTGCATCACAAGTAAATATATGTAACTCATGCAACAGTAAGAACTAGAAGAATTCAGATATTGAAGTGACACTCTATGAGAAAAGCCATACACAAAGATTAGTGTTCTAATATGGTTCAAAATTGTACAACCTACTCTCAGTAGAATTGAAAACAATGAAAATAATTAATAAATTCTAATATGCCCTCAACAGATTCATAATCGGAAACCCAAAAAAAATTTACATATGTTGAAACAGTGAATAACAGTTCCTATAACATCTGTATATTTCTTATACAAGCATATACTCAATTTATATATACTTCTTTTTCTTTCCTCTATGAGTTTCAAATTTCATTGTTGTTAATTATATTATTATAATATATTATTGTCTTGGTGTTGTCATATTGTTACCATAAAGTGTACATACAGAACACTTATCTGAATGAGTAATATAATAGCTATATCATGAAATAAATTGTATTTCATCTTGAAAATAAATTTTATTTGAAAACTGAAAACTAAATTAAATTGTAAAGTTGTTTTTCCATTAACCTCGAAAATTATTGCCATTAGGATCAAAAAGGCTTTTCAGATCTGATACCCTTGACCCGTGAAAACAAAATAAGTGAATGCTTGAACTTTGCCTTCTCTTTTCACGCGTGTATGTGTAGAAAAAGCAACTTCCATAGATCATTCTCCGGCTCGAAATTCCAAAAGTGCCGCCAAATTATCAACTTTTACGACCTTTGACGTTGCAGTTATCAGAGAAAGTATCATGCAAAGTTCTCTCTGGCAGATGAGCGTCAGCTGGCGAACTTAGACACAAGATTGCATCCAGTTTCTTTCATAAAAATTAAAATCTATGACCAACTTATACACTTGCCCCCTTTCTGAACTCGCTCCCCATACCTAATGTTTTGAGAGACATTCGTGAAGGTCATTCAAAGTATCCTATTGCAAATTGTTCATTGAAAACAAACTGCAAAGCAAAACCATTAGAGAAAGACCTTCGCCAAAAAATTCAAAAACACATCAAGATTTATTGAAGGAATGTCATTTTTGTTAGAAAAAATCAGTTTGCACTTTCTACACGTGTATAGATTTCTCCATTACGTATTTTTTTATTTTGGAAGGTGGAAATGCCCAAAGAAGGTCGATAAGTTATGACTTAAAAACCTTTAACCAACTAAGTGGTGCTTCAAATGAGATTGGTAATTTGATTGTTATTTTATTAAAAACAGCTTTTGATTCTCTATCCTATTTACTGTTTTTGAAAATCTGTCCACTCGTTTAGAAGATATGGAGCTTTGAAATGCCAACAATTCATTTTCCGAAAAAATGCAAAATCGGTTTTAAAAAAAACCTACTTATCTTGTTATATCCAGTTTTTCCTTGCCAAAAATCATTCACGTTGAAATAAATTCCAAGTTTTCTGAAACCCATTTGTTCTGTTCTCCAGTACCAGTAATTTAGAAAGTATTAAACTATTAAAACAAAAATTAATACCGCCGGTTCAAAAGCTCATCAAACATTTCAAAATGAGTAATAAGCTCTAGACAAACCATCCAAAGTCATGTCAAAAACTCATGAAAGTAATAAGGCATGAAGGGACAGTAGCCGGTTGGGTTACTGTGAGTGGTTCATTCTACTCATTCAGTCGACTGCTTTGTGAAACGCTGGTTCGAGCCCGACAGCCGATCGTCCAACTCGTGCTATAAATCGCACATTGTAAGGCCTTGTTAATCCTCACCTCGTAACAGTTTCAAATTTTGGGTGTTGTCGTTCGTAAGAAGATTTAACGGAAAACAGATGAACTAAAATGAGAGCATTGAAACTTTATATAATGGGCTGAAAATATCGATCACTAGTCATATAGTAACTAATGTGAAGTTGAATTAATTTGTTAAGCTCTTGAAATTTACAACACCTTATTTTGCCACTGTAGGCTTTGTGAACCTTCGTGAAAATGTCTCAACAAACTTTATGAAAAAAAATCTGTGTTGGTTTACTTGTTTGGTACTGCTTCACTCACTGAAACATATAAATAGCACAATATATAATTAAGAGTGGTTTATTGAATGCAAAGACCATTTTCACATTTGGAACCCATCTTTTGGCCAAAGAGTATAACGTGTTACATTTGGAAGAGAAATGTTTGAAACTCAATCTTAAGGAATACTTGAAAATAAATAAATTCATGGATTCTGAATATTTACTGTATGACCAAAATAGAATTGAATTACTTACCTCTATAAAATTTGAGTTAATACATTTTTTTATAATGTTAGAATTTTCTATTATTTTATACCTAAATTCATGTAAAATGATGTCATTTAGTAGGTAGAAGGTATAATATGATCCAAATTGTATAAAGCACTAATTGACTTGAACACGCCTGATGAAGATATTGTATAAAGAAATATGTGTTGCGATTTCATAAACTAGCGTATGAAAATTCTACTCCTGCAGTACACAGGAACATAATGCATATTATGGCAAGTTTATACACATATCTCATAGCTCATTACGCAAACATGCTGGATAAAATCACGGCCTGCCGACGTATAATCCAAATCGGCCACTTCCTTCAACTCCTACACTGTTAGAAGTAACAACCGTCATTTAGTTTTTTCTTGCTTTTCGTTCGACTCCTTATTAGGGCGTCGTGGCTAGCCACCCGTGACCTTTCTTCGGCAGGTGCTTCTGTTACGGACACAAAGCACGGACGAGATTTATTATTATACAGAGTGTTTTTAGTGAATTGCAATTCCAAATCCGAAATGTAGTGGAATTGTCTGAACAATCAATCAAAACTGTGGAATTCAGTGACCAAGAATTATGAAAATCTACACAAATATGTAGCAGTGTTTTTCTAGTTGGAATCAAACCACTTAAAATGAATATTTTCTTTTTAAAATCAACTGGAAACAAACTTTTTCAAATTATTGACAAGACAATTCGTTCAGGCTAGTCACAACTTATACCTTCACTGCAGGTTAATGGACTGACACCTATCGGAAAACAACTACTCCCCTGGCTAATGCCACGAAGGGCGTTGGATTATATCCAACAAGAGTCAGTGCACGTACAGTTTACCAACTTTCTCTTTGTACAGTTATCAACTTTAAAATAATCAACGTTTCGCAATATTATTTCCCCGAACTACATGTTGAATAAGTAAATTACAAGTAAATAACACGGGCTGAACGATGCAAGTGAAAATCGATCGTTCAGCCTGGGACTAGAACTAGCGACCGACACGGCAGTCAATTCGAGTGAGTGAACAAAGCACCCACGTCGAACCGCCTAGCTACCGACCGACAATATGTAATGTAAAATGAGTTCTCTTTCAAAAATTGTCCTCAATATACAAAACTATTATATCGTCCTATAACAATCTCGCGAGAATAGAATGGGAATAACATTCCGCTTTTAAACCTGAGGAATAATATCGTTGCAAGTCATTCATGTTGAATTTTTAACATTAACAGGGAGAGCATTGTAAAGTCCCAAATTGAGGTTATTTTTTGTGAAACCGATAATCGATGCCGTGTTGTTTTAATCACATCGACTTGTCTGGTGTTATAATTGTGAATATCCGATTGTTTGACAAAATACGTAAAATCAATATGAATGTCTCTGAGAACAAAGAATAGACAGATCGATGGAAGAAGATACTGAGTTGAATAAATAAAGGACGTTGAGTTTCTCTGAAACCAGCATTTGAAATTAATCTGACAGCCTTCTGTTTGTCTAAATACGTCTAAGGCTAAGGTATTATTAGAAAACAGACATTTTAAACACAACTCTTAGTTTCTAAAAAATATTTATTAAGGGTTCGAACTCTACAAAATGTATCGATTGAATGCTTGCTTGGCTATATGTGTGTTTATATTATGTTATGTTTATATATTTAAATAACTTGAAGAGGAACACGTGCATGTCTACAGGATGGCAGAGTATCCTCCGATACCTAATAATACTGAAATAAGTATTGCAGAGTAAAACAGCATAGTTTATGAAAATTTATGACGTATTCAAAAAACACTGTTTTGTGAGATTTTCACCTAACAGTTCAACAAACATGCAACACGAGTTTCGTTATACAATAGCTTCTTCGGGCGTGTATATACGCCTGAAGAAGCTGTTGCATAGCGAAACACATGTTACGTTTTTGTAAAACTGTTCAGTAATATTTGTCAAATCTCACAATAAGGTGTTAAGAAAAAAGTCTTTGAAGTCTTCAGACTTCAACTATAGCTGACGAAGAATAAATATTATACCAGACAATCTGCTTTTCAATTTTGAATTGTGATGACTTCAATAAATCTCAGTAATGGAGGTCTTCTCCAGCATCATAATAGCTATTTGAACAATCCCAATTTTTTTCATGTATTATTTTCTTTTTGTCTTAGCTTAGATAGATTATTTTTGAGGTTGAGTGGAAGAACAACTCAATAGCAATTGTGCTAACTGAGTTGAACTTCGCCTTTTCTCAACAACTACCTCTGTAATTCATCTAAATATTTGTATGTAACTACAGCTGGGAAACAATAAAGAAGATTATTATTGTTATTATATAATCATCTATTGTCAAACAACACATTGTTTGAAAACATTCTAGGGAATAATAAGTGTTTGTGTTTCGTCACTTTTCAGCTTGAGATTATTCTAGACATAATCTTGTTTCGGAATTGAAATCAAGAGATACATGCATATAAGAAAGTAAGTATTTCAAAATAGAATCTCGAAACATTCACCTCTCCCAATGTACCTAATCAGTAGGTTCTGGTAAATTCCTGCCAGAAAACAACTATTTCCTCAGCTAATACCAGGCTGGATATTGAATTATATCCGACAGACATTTATGGCAGGAATTTACTGGAACCTACTGTGAAGGTTCTGGTAATAAAATTATTAATGAATCCTGACCCTTATTTCGAAACATTTTTTAATTTCAACATGAAATTTCAATTTCATCAAATTCCGATTTATTTTATTTTCAGAAAAACTTGTGACCGTTCTATACCATCCAAGCATATCTATGAAAAGTTAATCTGCTCTTCAACATACATTCTGACTTGAATTCGGAAAACAAAGTATATTCATAAAAAATCCTGCTCCATTAAGTGACAGATCTGAAACGGGGCATATGTGAGTGTAGAACATAGCAGGCCCAAGATTAGATCTCTGTGGTGGACCGCAGGAAACCTCGACGAGACATAAAAAAATTCGAGAGAGAAAGGCTTTTGCTTTCTACTTCCCCATCTTCATACAAAAAATGTGCGATTTTTACGGAGGAAGAAAGAAATCAATTACATTCAAAATAAACTATTTTGATAGATGTGTAGGTCTTGCATAGAAGTTGCCTTCAGTAGAAAGCCAAAACCTTCCTTTCCCATAAACTAATCTCTCCTAACAATACACCCCTGTCAATTTAAATAAAAATGTCATTATCGATTCGGGATATTTGAATGTTTCTCCAATTTTACATTTCTGCATTAATAAGACGACGCGACGCGACGTACCAGCTTGGTTACAACAAAAAATGTAGTATTCGAAGCTGAACCCTTCTCTCGGCGCACACTTTGAACGTTAAAACTCATTACCGATGATTTACCATTGCCATTAGCGATAGCGACGATGATTTGGGTCTCCCCCTTGATTTTCCTCCTCGAGCAGGCGAGGGAGTGCAATATGCAGACACAGGATGTGAAATAACCAGTAAAGTACGACCAGCGTCGACACGGTTCGGCGAGAAAGACGGTTACGAATCGCACACCGTGTCGCACTGCTTTGCTTCCACGTATCCATATCGGCTTTATTCGTTGCGATAGAGGCCTCTGGACGGTGAAACAGTCCGCGAGGCGATAACAATTAGTTGAAACAATGCGCCCGTTTCCGAGATCATCGCCCGATTCATTTCGGTTTGGTTTTGTTGATTCATTTCCAACTAGTCCGCCCATGCTGAACTTTTAGGGGGTCATATGATACGTTGAAAATGAATAATGTTTATAGTTCTGAATAAAAATTAGTTTCAGCCTTCTACTTACTTGCAGGTGGCGCACATGGAAACCTGGGAAAAGTAAAAAAAATTGCTCGAGTGGCGGGCAATTTCTCAAAACGTCTTGTACGCATTTTATAAATTTAGGTACATATAATAATAATAATACCACTCTCAAGAGGTAACAGCAGTGAATAACTCTCTCCGCGGCAAGTATCAGTACAAACTTTGACAGATCTGGTCATCGAAACTGTCGAGGAAAAAAAAAGTTGCTGCAACAAATATGCTTACCGTTCCAATCTTACTCTACTCGTTTGGAGTAGTTAAGTGGACTCGGTAGGAGTTGTATCAACTTGACGTAAAGACCCAAAAAATGATGCATCTCTATAGGAGTTTGAATCCCAAACCGTCCGTTCCACGGTTGCTCTTCCCTCGACAACAGGGAGGCCGTGGACTTTTGAGTGTCTACATGACGTAATGGTACTGTATATTTTCAGTAGAGTCGTCAGGAGTTTGGATCCCCTTCTTTGCATGGTCCGTGACCATGAGAGAGCAGGAATTAGAGCATTTCTCTTTAGGGCAGCTGCTCGAGCAGCTGATGAACTCGGTTCAGTTTTCGGCACTGAACGAGATGACCACAACTCTGTCACCGAGTTGGAACCCGTTCAGCAAAAAGCTCATATAAAAGCCGCAGAGAACACCTCACTTGAGAAAACACAAGAATAAGCCAATGTATGGGGTCTTCTTCAGTGACATTGGAAAATGTATAATCATTTTCCAAACTACCTAAAATGCGTAGTAATCTGTACTGAATTTCGAAAATCTACAAAGGATTTTCTCAGCGAGAGGCCCTATTATAGTTTGCATGAATTTTACGACGATACCTTTCAATCATATTTTAGACAAATTTCTCTCTATACATCATTTTATTAAATTATTTTTGTGTTTTGATATGTATGTATGTGTGTATGCATGTATGTATGTGTGTATATAAGAGTATACATATATGTACATATATGTTTATATATTCCTTTAGATGTTATTTTGTTTATATTGCATTTATATTGTATATAATCCAATGTTTTTCAGAAAATGCGGCTTTCGAAATTTTTATTTTTATATTTATGGTAGGACTCTAGATATTTTTATCAATCTACTAGCTTATATTCTGATTTCATGCACTTGACTATGTTTTTCTTTCTCAAAATGTTTACCAAAGCTTTGTCAATAAGAACTTTTCTTTGGACAATAAAGCATATTTATTATTATTACAGTAGTTGAAGTGGCTTAGCACCAAACTATCACCAAGCATTTTTTCAGAGATTGGCTCAAAATAAAACGATTGCAGTAAACCAGTTTCAATGACATACAGGCCTTTTTCTTTAAATTTTCAACAAGATCAGTGAATCTAAGGTCTATGCCAGGCATCACCGCTGAGTTTTTAGCTGTATTGATGGGAGTCAAGATAGTGTGACCTTGTTCTAAGTGGAAATTGCGATCCAAAATGTATCATCATTATTTTATTAACATTAACTTTAAAATAATGTTCACTTGATAGCAAATCTAGGTCAGCGTTAAAGAGATTTTATGGTTCAGCATATTCGTCGATTTCAAAATGTCATCAGCATAAGTCTGCATTTTACAATTTTCAATAGACGAGATAAAATAGTATAAATAATGAACGATAAATGTCCTAAAAGAACCCTCCAGATAAAATATCAAGAGATAACGAGTAGTGACAATCAACAAAAACTTTTTGGGATCTACCCAGTAAATGAGACCAGATGAGAAATAAGACAGCACTATCAGATATTGATTGATGGTCTTAAAAGATTTCGAAAAATCAAGTAAAACTACAGTACTAATCATTCCCTTATTACCAAGTCCCTTGTGTAACAATGGCAAGAGCTATACCTGTACTCAAACCCTGCCTAAAATAACATTGCGATGGTGATATCAGATTATTGGTATTGAAATATTAATTTGTAAATAATTAACTCTTTCGAAAGTTTTACTCATGACTGGGAGTATATATTGATACTTCTGTGATCAGAATAACTAGATGGTGGGATTTTCTAACACGAACGCTTTGTAAAAAAAATGAGACAGAAAAACAATAAAAAATTGTGATTTATTTCATTGTAGTATATAAAATAGTTGGGCAAATTGGATGGTAAATGTAAGATCAACCAATTAGTTTTTGTTGTTTTAGTTTTCAGTCACTCGATAGTCGATCTTGGCGTTGTTAAATCCTTTTATTTAATTCTATTCAGTAAATCAACTTACCCGTTACTCATTTGTGGTCAGTAAATCGAACATTGCTATACCTGATACCGTAATCTGTTGCCTAACAACACTTTATGATTTTGAAAGCAATGACATTCTAGTTGCGACTTTTGACCAGTTCTCGCTCAAAAATGTAAATTAGAAATTTCAATGAAATCTGTTCAAAACAAGCTGTTTACACTATTTTTGTTATACTGTCAAAAAGTAAGATTATATTACTATACCTGTCATAATTCAAAGTCATAGCCAACTGCCGGAAAACAACTTCTTCCCCAGCTAATACCACGATGGACATCCGACAGAAATCCGACAGAGGTTAGTCTTGCAGATGTTTCTAGTTCTTCCAGGAGCAGGACCACACTGAAATCGATCGAGTAAATCAACTACAAACCGGATTTCGAGGAAAACAATCTATTTTTTATAAAAGTCCTCTCCATTTTGTGAATTTTTTTCCGATTCACTACAAGCAGTTGTCTGAATTAGGCTACAAAAACTAACACAAACAATTTATCGTGTATGAAAAAATCACTAAAGTTTTCAGTGTTTCCTGATATTGCAGATGAAATGTATTTTGTCGAATAATAGAAACTACAACGCATTTGTCAAAGAAAATTTAAAAATTCTTTGGACAAATGTATCGAGCATCAACAGGTGTTTTTTCCATTTCATGGGAGAAGTCTGGAGTCTCGTAAAAATTTTCAAACCATATTGTCGACTTTTCCACCACTCATCATCGATACCTAAATTCGGTAAAAAATTCTTGTGAAAATAATCGTTTAATGCGGAGAGGAAGTGATCGCGATCACACCCCAATTTAATTGAATCGTTACAACTGAGTACGTTTTAGTTAATGTGTCCGGTTTAACCTATTAACAGAATATTTTATGGCATAACGGCCGAAAAGAGTACGCTGCTCTCCAGTTAGTGAATTTGGTACGTGGGAAAATATGACCACTTGCAGTTGTAACTAGAAAGCTTTTAACGGAATTTATAAATGATAATGAGGTTATTCTCAGTTTGACAATTTTGGTATTGTTTTGAAGTCTATATTTGAATTTCAACAATTTTAGTTAACTAAAGAAGCACTATTAAGAAATACACCTTCCCATAGTTGAACACCACTTTATCGACGTTTGAATGAGCAGATTTTTTAAACAGATTTTAATTGATAACAATGAATATGAATGCCAAAATATAAGCGTAGGAGCTAAATTGCAAACAAAGTTTTTATTCTCTCACATATCAAACATAAGTTAAAATACCCTCAATATGACGGAACTTTTAAGTTGAATATTAAATATGTTGTTTGATTAGACTGATCGGATTATCATATTGAATGAG
>WOGP01009522.1:0-10698 GCA_015342065.1 Leptinotarsa undecemlineata | reverse complement strand
CCCAATGATCACTTACCTCACGGTGTGGGGAGTGGTCATTGGTTGATAATGCTGGCGCGCCCTCTCGAATGTATCGGGGCTTCGGGGGATAGGGCCTAACCAGCGCACACTACGGTGAAAAAAAAAATAAAAATTAAATAATGATGAATAATTATTAATTAGGGCTTGGACAGGTATTTGTCCTCTCCTTTCATCCGGATGTCTCATTAAATTTGCCTGTACTTGGGTTACATCAGGTAATATCCTTTGTGTTGGTGTTTTTATAGGTTCCTTGTTTCTAGGAATGTTTATTGTTTTATGTATTATCTAACCATATAAAAGAACAAATAAGAAGAAGTAGAAGATTGCGGAAGAATTGGCTGCAGAGTCTAACTGTTGCTCTCCTTTTATTTACCTGTATTTTATACCTTTGTTTTGTAAAGTTATTTTGTATGGCTTCATGTATTGGTAAATGATAAATATATTATTATTATTATTGAGATAAAACATTCAGTTTGAATAGATCCATTAAAATGATTGCACCGTCTGCTATCGAAAGTGCTCGCATAAAATAATTAGAAGTAAGTAAAGCTTCAAATTATTTTTGTGAAATCAATAAAAAGTTTGGAAATTGTTCTTCGCACAATAATGAAAAGACCAATGGCTGTTATATCATCATCAATTTTATATTTGTCCTTGAAAAATTTGATGGTTGGTTCATAGATTTTTTTCAGTGTCAACTTCATCAGGTTGAGAACTACTTATTTCGAATCTCATTATTGGGTCTAATATGAATTCAATATCATTTTTCTGTTTATTGTTATAATGTCAATTCTTCTAATACCACCGTTGAAAGCTATACAGTTGACTTCCTCATAAACTTTCTTATAATGTGGTGACTATTAGGTTACGAATGGTGTCATGGCTAGTGTTTCTCAGAAGTTGACCAAATGGACGAGACGTGAGCTCTGGTTTCCGTCTTGGGATCAACCTAGTTCTTCTCTTAAATTCACTACACATCCTGTCATATCAACAGCTTCTTTCCAATCAAATTTTGTCAGACCCTCTTGAGTCTTCATCCAAGAATTCGTTGTAGTGTACGGATCGTACACCACCTCTTATTGTAAGTTTTAAGTTATTATCACCTATTATCACCTTTTTTCTCCAGGTAAGATCTACATTACCGGTGGTTTCAATGGACAGGAATGTATGCATTCAGCAGAGGTCTACGATCCAGAATTCAACCAGTGGTCCTTAATTAGTCCAATGCGGTCTAGAAGATCGGGAGTTTCGTGTATTGCATATCATGGCCAGGTATATGTCATTGGAGGTTTCAATGGTATATCTAGAATGTGCAGTGGAGAGAAGTTCAACCCTCAAACGAACACATGGGTTCCTATTCCGGATATGTACAACCCAAGAAGTAACTTTGCTATTGAAGTCATTGATGATATGATTTTTGCGATTGGAGGATTCAATGGTTTGTGTTCTATGTTATTAACCAAAATAGTTCAATTCTCACTTTTTTTTTTAGAGATCTTCATTGAGAAAGAAAGATTTCGGTTTTCTATTACTTTCATAATAAATGTTTGGAATACAAACTGGGTAGAAAATAGTGTTTTCTGTTTAATTCAGTGTTCATATAAAAGTATTTGTTTCAAAATAATTTTTCTTTCGTGTGTTTCAATGTTTATATGAAAGTACCTGTTTCAGGAAGGCATTTTCTTCCAGATCTGTGTCTGAAAGTTACTCCTTTGTATGATCTACACATCCATGTATAGAATTACTTATTTTGACACATCCATGTATAGAATTACTTATTTTGAAATTGATTACTTCCTTCCTTTCTTTGGAAGATTCCCTCATTTTTCTGTTTCAAGATGGAGTAGTAGAAAGCCAAGAACTTTCTTTCTTAAAAATTAGTCACTCCTAAAAATATAACACTTCCAAATTAATCTTCATCGAGAATTAAAAATTCATGTAATCTAGTAAATTTGGACAATTACGGCAATAATTAATTATAATCAATGGAAATCAGTGAGAATCGAGACATGTAATTGGAAAAAAAATTGTAGAACGCTTCTCATAATCACCAAGGTGTTTTGAAAGTTTCGTCGGTTTTATTGTCATAGACAATAATGTCATAGAATACAATACTCTATTTAATAGAAATGTTAAATACATTACAGTATTGAAAAATGCAGAATGAAGGACTGACTTTATAGCAGAAACTGTCACAACTCCAGCTTGATTTTCAGTGAGAATGCATTAACATAAGAGGCTAATAAAATCACTCAGCTTCGTTGTTGTGGCATCGGAGGCATTATAGGGGGCGGATATTGCTGAATTGGGACCTAGAAGAAGCTGTTTCTGTTGATTTTATGCATCTCTTCTACTTAAGCCTCAAATATGACTGAAGCAAGTAGAATGATGGATGTACTGACACATGGCACTTCATGAAATACCGTACCCCATTTTGATTTTTGACTATGTATTTGAAAATATTGGTTAAATTTCGAACTGGTTCTGGAAACATTTCTGTTAATCCCCAAAGTCACTCAACCAATGCTTTCTTGGTTTTGTTAAAAGTTTTTTTTTCAATTATGTGTCTCTGTGTGACCCTTCTTGAGATTCCATTCCGCTGTCGATATCTTCAGCTGGTACCATAAGATTATTAAAAATTAATAAAAATTTCACTTTGTTTCCGACTATTCAGGAATATTACTGCACTTTACTTAATGCACAAACTTCATTAGTTTGTGGAGATCAGAGTTTTTCAGAAAATTAAGTATCATTTGTGATGTAAATTATTGTTGTTTTTGTTGAGTTATGAATATGAGAACATCATTCAGTATAGTTAATTTATAATTTTAATTTATCTAGTTGTATATAGTCGCTATTATATTTAAAAAAAAGAAAAATAGTTTCTGTAAATAAAAGTCAAAAGAAACATTTCATCTTCTTTAACTGACGAAAATTATTAATTCCAAACGGTTATGGGCTCAGATGATAAGTTGGGAATTCGTCAGTTCGATGGTACAGATTTCGACCACTGGAAATTTCGAATGGAATTACTGTTCAAAGAACATGAAGTTGAAGAAGTGATTAATGAAGCAGTTCCCTTGCCTGAAGACTCCAACTGGAAGAAAAAGGACATCAAATGCCAGAATATTATTGTGAAGTGCTTAGCTAATTCGCATTTGGAAGATAAGAAATATGCGAAAGAAATTTGGGAAGCACTAGAAAATTCATATCAAAAGAAAGAACTTGCCAGTAGAATTTATTCAAGAAGGAAGCTTTTAATGCTAAAATCAGAGGAAAACGAAAGTATGGAAAGCCATTTGAGAAAATTTGATGAGATTGTGAGACATTTGAAATCGGCAGGTAAAGAATTGGAAGAAGTTCAGGTTGTTACACATTTATTGATTACGTTACCATCACCGTATGATAGTTTAACTACAGCATTAGGTACATTATCTGGAGATAAACTAACATTGGATTCAATAAAAAGAAGAATATTCGACGAAGAAAACAAGATAAACATTAGACATAGTAGTGATGAACTACAAAGTGCATGTTTCTTAAATAAAAATGGAGGAAAGAAAAACCTAGGATCCAGACAATTTAAATTTAATTGCTACCGATGCGGTGTCAGAGGCCATACAATGTCAGAATGCAAATACAAGGGTCACTTCAAAAATGAGAAAAGAAATTATAGAAGTGTTAAATCTAGTGAAGCGTAGCAAATGAACGAAGAAAATGAAGAGTCTGCAAAGGGAACCATTGCTAGTATTGCTTTCCTGACATCAGAACAGAAACTGAAAATTACAAGAAGAAATTATTATCATTTTTCATTGACTCGGGAGCAACAGATCATCTGATTAACGATGACACGTTCTTTTCCGTTGCGAATGTACTAGAGAAACCAATTTCGATTGCAGTCGCAAAATCAGGACATGCGTTATCAGCAACAAAAGTTGGTCAAAGTGAAGTGAAACAAGGAAATTTAGACATAACAATAAAAATGTGCTTTTTGTTCCTGATTTGAGAGTAAATTTGTTATCTATGAGGCGACTGGAAATGATGGGATTCAAAATTGTTTATGAACGTGGAAAAGCAAAATTATACACTGAAGCTGGTTTAATTGCCAAAGGTAGTTGGAGTGATCATTTTTATGAAGTAACTTTCCGTTTGAAACGAAGTTATATAGCTCATATGACGTATAACTATGAAGAAGACTTGTGGCATCGCCGAATGGGTCATGTAAGTCATTCTAATCTGAATAATCTTGGTAAATTCAAAATGATGGAAGGAATGGCAAATTTCAAAAGCAAGAGGGTGGAACTCTGTGAAGGATGAATGAGTGGAAAATAAACAAGACTGCCATTCAAGGACCTCAATGAACCAAGAAGTAGAAGGCCATTGGATATCATTCATAGTGATATTTGTGGACCAATCACTCCTTCAACCTGGGATGGATATAACTATTTCATTACGTTTATTGATGATTATACTAATTTCACAATTGTTTATTTGCTGAAAAGTAAAAATGAAGTTTTGAAGTATTTTAAAATGTAAGAAGCACTACTAACAAGCAAATTTTCATTGAAAATTGCAAGTTTCAGGTTAGATAATGGTGGTGAATATAGATCAACCGCTCTCAAAGTATTTTGTGAAGAAAAGGGAGTGAAATTGATCTACACGATGAGATATACACCTCAACAAAATGGTGTTGCTAAAATAATGAATAGAACACTTCTTGAAAAGGCAAGAACAATGATATTTGATGCCAAAATGAAACAAGAAATGTGGGAAGAAATAGTTTTCGCAGCAGCATATTTAACAAACATAAGTTACACACGATGCCTAATAAAAAAACTCCAGCAGAAATGTGAACAGGATTTAAACCAGATTTGTCTAAAATAAGGGTAAGAGAAAAAGTAATAAGCAAAGAAATAGAGCTGAGATATGTGGAATCGAACAGGCAAGAAGCAGATATATTGACGAAAAGACTAACAAGAGATATATTTTTAGAGCTTCGAAGTTTATTAGGATTGAATGATGGACGTCTTATTCAGACGGGGTGTTGAGTTATGAATATGAGAACATCATTCAGTTTGGTTGATTTATAATTTTATTTTATCTAGTTATATCTAGTATATAGTTGCTATTGTATTTAAGAAAAGAAAAATAGTTTGTGTCAATAATAGTCAAAAGAAACATTTCATCTTCTTTAACTGAGGAAAGTTATCAATTCCAAAAGTTTTGATAAACTTTCTGACGTTATTTGTATTGTCTCTATACGTAGATATGTTGTGGCCACATTTCAACATGCTGCCGCTTAACACGTTGTTTTGACTGATATCTTTTTATAGATAAAGTCTGTGTCTGTGTGTATGTGGACGTCAACTCCTATGCGGTTTTTGAACGTATTGGAAAGGTCAGGAAGTTTGGAAAGTGAGTCGCTCCAATTTGAACGATCGACAGAAATTGTCACATTTTACGCAGCCAAAATTATCCTTTTTTGGATTGGATCGTGACGTGTAAAAGTGGATCCTTTACGACAACAAGAGACGTTCAATAAAGGAATTGACAACCGATGAGCCTCCTTGGCACTTTACAAAGGTGAAACCCCATCGAAAATAAGCTAGACCATGGGTAATATATGTGGTCAGCGGCTGGTGTGATTGATGCCATGTTTATGTTGTGATAGTTCATGATCACTTTAATGAAATGAATATAAACATTTTTGTATAATTGCCGCTAGTTAATTGAGTCCCATTTTGGCAGACATTTTCATCGACACACTAAAAAATACCCCCATCCTCAATAACCCCCTTCTCCCAGAAACATATTGTGTTTTGATTCAGATATGTTGATGACGTACTGGTTGCTTTTGATGATTTAAACAGACAATTTAATCAATTTCTAAACTTTTCCAATAGTCTGCGTAACAAAATTAAATTTACAGTAAAAATCGAACAAATAAAGGAGCTTAACTTCTTATATTTGAATATTTCAAGAGTCAATAATGGTTTCCAATTCAAAATCTACCGGAAAAATATGTTCACAGACTGTACAACTCCCTTTGACTCTTTCAGTCCACTTTCACATAACTTATTCGCGTTTAGGTCGATACTATACAGAGTTTTCGCAATTTGTTTACCTGAAAAGAATTTCCAAGAAGAACTAAAAATAATTGAGCAAATTGCAGTAAACAACCAGGTACCAAATTCTCTAATAGAAAAGATAATATCAAGTAAAGCTCACTAAACACTCATGAGTAAATTATTCCCAAACTTACGAGAATACAATATAGTTAAGTAAAGTAGCGGCAACTACTCAAGTAAACTTTCAGAAAATATTCAAAATTATTAATAATCAAGGCAGAACTCTGTTTGATGCAAAACCTAAACGAGATAGAATGAAAAAAACAGGTACATATAGAATAGAGTGTGGTGAATGCTCTGCAGTATATATAGGCCAAACCGGTTGAAATTTTGACGTAGGGCTCCGGAACACATCTGTTTGGACAAAAAATCTACAATGTATGAACATCTTCAAGAATCAAAACACAAGATAAGTGAAGATAACCTCAAAATCCTACACATATGTTATAAAAGGAAAAAAATGAATTTGTTGAAAGCCATGGGAATCAACAAATCAATTAAGAACCGGAAATATATACTACTAGACGAGCAACTCGATTTATGTAGGTCTCCTCTCGTGAATTTATAAGTTTAACAACTCCTTTAATCTTCAGTGTTGAATTTTAAAGATGTCACCCTAATTCGTACAACCTGTCGTTCAACTACCTGTTCTCACATCCCACCTGAAAACTTAGAAGTGTTTTCATTTATTCCACTAAAATGATTCACTTTAACTGTCTGCAACCGGGCCAGACCATCACAGCAGAGTCCTACTGTGAGGACATCCATAAAATGTACCAAACATTGCATGAGCAGCAGCCGGCTCTGAAGGAGGTCCGATCCAACAACAACGCCCGTCCGCACGTTTCACAAATCACCATCCTAAAATGAAACCAATTGAGCATTGATATTCTGCCTCAACCACCATACTCCCCAGACCTCTCACCAACCAACTACCATCTTTTCAAGCACTTCGATAACTTTCCCACTGGTAGAACCTTCGCCAATCATGATCAGGCAAACATTACTTTCATCGACTCACTCATCGAATCACTGGCGATCAATTTTTATGCTGACGATATTGATAGACTTTTGTTACGTTGGCAAAAGTGTACCGAGTATTCACTGAGGTAGTACAGTTTGAAATAGACTGATAAAAACGGATAAAACTTGTCAATATAAGAGCCATAAGCCATGAGAGCCATGAAGCCATGAACAGAAAAATACTTCAATCTAGCAGAGAAAACTTGGAAGGTCAATAATGCTATGGGCATTGATATTTCTCATACTCTGAAACACATTTTTTTAATAGAGCTTTTGAACATTAGTCCTAAGCTGAACGAATGTTCAAGAAGTGAAAAAAAAGACTTCAATTGTTTTCCCTTCCTGGTGATTTTGGAACAATTTTGTTTTTCTATAACGATAATACTTAGATATGTAGTTAGCTTTTTCAAAAATATTCAATTCGCAATTTGCTTCTACCTTAATGAATTATTCTTGATAATTTCAGGAGTTACAACAATATATCATGTTGAGTGCTATGATGAGAAAACTAACGAATGGTACGAGGCAACAGATATGAATATATACCGTTCTGCGCTATCTGCATGTGTCATAGATGGCTTACCAAATGTCCAAGATTACATACATAAACACAGGTATTACATTCTTTTACTAATTATTCGACATACAGTGCGAGTCTCTAACATGGAACAAATTCACTAAGTCAAAGGTGTTGTTTTTTTCGGAAATATGGTCGGACACGTCGATTATTATGATCCTTTAAAAGATATCCCAACAATATCATCCCAACAATATCAAGACTTCGATACGCTACCTCTCTGGCAATACCAGTTTTGTTTAGCAAATCAAAGAAGAACACTTTGAAGATACCGAATTAATAAACTAAACATACATTATTTCAATTTCACCCAGAAATGCCACAATTTTAAAACTGAGTCAAGACAATAGTTCTTATCAGGGCATTTATTTTGGTACAAAAAATGCAACAACCTTTTGCTCTTTTTGAGGTACACTTGTCAACAATTGCTTGGGATTGGGAGGAAATTTTATGTGTAAGTTTTTGGTGAGAAAATGAAATCCACAGAATGTTGATGCTACATTACGTTATCAGTTTTACACATAAATCGATAAAATTTGTTGTGGCGCCTGGCTCGGTTGGTCTTTTCTTAAAATTTGTAAATTTTTAGAAAGTAGGTATTGGCGATCCTTAGCAATTGTTGATCAATGTACATCATCACCACTTATTTGTTTTTTGCAACGTTAATTCACCCGTAGATAGCACTAAATAGGTATTTCTAACTTTTTTGGTTTTAAAAGAGTTTTTTCTCATTTCGTGATAACCGCATGAGTAAAAAAAATAAAGGGTATGGTCAGATCCCATTTTTCACGAGCTTTTCAATGAGTCCATACACGACATAGGTTTGCATTTGAAAAAAAAAAGTTGGGGAGGGTTGCAGCTAAGGGGTTGAAAAAAAATATTTCATTTCATTGTCAAAAAATGCGTACAAGGTTTTTTTCCTAAAATACTTAATAAAAAGATATTAATTTTATTCCGGACTTTTGCGCACCCCTGTATATTATTTTCAGTTACACTGGGCAATTCAAAGTGTGTTCAAAACCATAAAACGAAATTGACAAAAAAGTGTTATTCTGTTGTTTCAGGGATAGGCTCATGGAAGAAAAGCGACAAAAAATGATAGCTCTGGAGAATCAGCGGAACCTGGCTGGGATTGCCAATAACAACAATAACAATAATCAGCAAGAAAATATTGCCGCTGCTGTTAATGCTAACATGCAGCAGCTTAATATACTTCAACAGTTGAACGCCAACCTCAATCCAGCATTACCACCTGCTCCAGTCCCGAATCCGAATCCCGTTCCTATGGAAATCGACGAAAATGATGATGAAGTTCAATGAAAACGTCAACACTTCAACGATAAAATTATGACGTTCAGTTCTTGGGGATTGTTGAGTCTGACAGGTTGAAGATTTTCGAAGGATCAGATTGACAGCTTCTGCGCAAACTTCAAAATTATTTCAACAGGACTCCAATTAGATTCAACAAAAAATGTGGGATTATTTCCGGTTTTTATCGTGAAATTCAATTATTTATTCAAACGATATAAGCAAAAAGACTTTAGTGTTTCAAAATATTTACACAATACATTAAGAAGCTGCAAATTACAACGGTAATATTCGTTAGGCAGCCTGAGGATTTGCAATTTATCCTTATAATTATACAAAAACTTTTATATTTATCAATATATCATTTTACAGAAAACAGACAATTATTATAAAGTAGTAGTTGTGGTGATTTACACATCATGTGAGATTTGTTTAAACTGCATACACGTGACTGATAAATCAGGAAAGAAGTCGTATTTCGTGTAAAAATTCGTATTTGTAAATTTCAAAGCGCTTTCGGATGTTACGCCATCATCAGTGCGATACCTGCAAATAAGCAATATTTAATGATATTTATTTTAATTCCAGATTGGACCTTAAATTCTTTAAATATTGTAGAATTAGTTACTTGCCAAGTATATACAAGAAGATCCTGCTGTCTTACGATTCAACAACTTTAGTAAAAACCACTCTGAGTGGACATGAACATGAACATCACAATAAGCAAAACATTTGTACGCAATGTAAATATTTTTGGACGAGGAGAAAAAGGAAGTGGAAATTTGACATTGACACAATGTCTCCAACTATTACAGAACCTATTTGGTTTGACAAATCTTCTATAAAATCCAACCTATTATTTTTTTTAGAATTTGTCAACTACGATTGGCGCTGAAATTGTGATTTTTAAATTTGATGTGTGACCAAAAGCTGATTTGTCTAGTTCATTCAGGTGTTCATTTATTCTAAATTTCAAAGGTCTCCAAGTCCTTCCAATGTATGAGGCCTCACAATCATTGCAATCAAGTTTGTAGATTTCACTTTTTGACAACTAATTGATTTTATCTTCTGAGTTAATTAAATGTTTACTCCAATTTTATGAACTTTTGAAGAAAATTTTAGCAACTTTTAAATTTTTGCTAATTAGACTAGATACTTTCTGGGAAATGTTTTCAATTTAAAAAAGGTATTGAAATATATTTAGATAAACAGTGTCACACATTCTGGTGTTTTAAATTTTTGCGAAATAAGTTGTATTTAGAATTGCAGTTGGTAATAAAAATGCGTTGGAAAGATAAGTTTGGCATAAAGCACTAACTTTTTTGAGGTTTGGCTAAATTTGAGAAATCGGTAAATGTAAAATTTTCGAAAAACTCTAAAAAAACTAAATCTGTACTAGAGACCTGAAAATTGGTATATGGGTAAAAAATGAAAAAACAATCATCTTTTCTCTTCACCGATTTTCGAAATTTCGAGCAATAACTGCTTTTCTGAACATTTATTGGAAAAAATGTCAAATTTGACAGGGAAAAAAATCACTTGATCGGTCATATGCATGTCATTTGGAACAATTTTTAAAGCACAACCTAATGGATATATCAAAAGTTGCTTGAAGAGATGAACAAAAAAATATCCCATTTG
>WOGP01009521.1:0-10698 GCA_015342065.1 Leptinotarsa undecemlineata | reverse complement strand
CAAATCAATTTATATTATATTAGACAATGGAAGTCCGAACTGATGTAATACACCACGAAACATTGTCAACCACCTTCAAACATAACTCACCGTTATTAAAATGAAATAGAATTGAAGGTACCAACCAATTGGAGGAGAACAAACCTTCATTTTCGAAAAAGTTGAAGAATTTACATATTTAGGACTGAAAGTGAGAGAAAACGGCCTCGAAAATCTAGAAAAATAGAATCTTGAAAGAAAACTCAGGACATGGAATGATGAGAAGATTATTAAAGTCTAAATGTTTATCAAAAATTAAATAAATATATAAGTCAGTAATTAGTGAAAGATAGGAAATGATTACGAACATTATATGGAGGAATAAATATAGAAGAAAGTTGAAAAAAAACTAATGAGGAATTGGTATTGGTAAGTTCACAGATTGCAAAATTACAGAAAAGGCAAAATTATACTGAATGAAAAATTAATTTGTAATGATTGTTAAAGTATGAACGTCTTGAATTGAAGACACAAGGTAGTAGATAGGAAGGGTTGAAAGAAGACCGGTAACTGCCTCTTACCCAAAGCTCCCAAGGCCTGTTCAGCAAATATATAATTCTCTGTGGAATTTTTTTGTGGATGAAATGTAAAAATTAATACTTACTGTTGTTTATCATCTTCATAAGCATGTCTTTTGCTGTCCGAGTGCTTGAGGACGGAAGTTTCCCTCTGAACTTTATGAATTTTGAATCCCGTCAAAATAAACAGTACTATGTTGATGATGAGGATAAGCATGGCTAGGAGGTAGAAGTACAGAAAGTTTGACAGACCCTCTGCAAAAAAAATCAAGAGCTATATTGAGAGCAGAAGCAAACTCGGAATTGTTGAATTTTGGACACTGAGGCATTTTAATTCAGTGAAGGCCCTATTTTTTTTTCGATTTCCATGCTGAAAAACATTGACTAATTTGATACTTCTTTTACAATATCAGTACATGAATATGAAGTTTTGAACGATTTTTATAGAATGTTCAGATGTCCAATTAACGTTGATATTGAAAAATATTGGAAAACATGAAATAATTCATAAAAAGTAGAACTGGGATTTCTGGCGTAATATAAATCCATCACTGGCACCGCTCCCCACAAAAACGGCAACACTCTTCTCGATACGGGTTTTACCTTCCAAGTAGATACTTTATCTCCTGAAGACACCTACTTGGTCCTTCTAGAAGAGTGTCGTGGTTCTGGCACAGTGCTTGTTCTGGAAAGTGAAATATTTATAATCTGCTGAAGTCACAAGTCAAGAAGTCTTATTGTAAGCAAGTTTTTTTTTATTAAAATAGACATTTTTTCAAACCAGGACAGTCGATGTTTTTCTTCTATCTACGTACTACATAAACAAAAATGTCCGAATTCTTCTAGAAAAATGTCATACTTCAGCACATCTTTAAGGAAAAAATCAAACAGAATAGCATTTCCAAATGAATCATTGTAGTTCAGACTACTTTAGAAGAATTGATGAAACGTTTGCCACTCATTTTGAGAAAGAAAATGATTTTCAAGAAATTTCAATCTAATTAACAAGTTGAATGGCCCTTTACAGTAAATTCCTGAAAACTTTACCTGCAAGAATAACCGGTTGTTGGTATGTATTTAATTGCGTAGTTTTTTTCATTACGCATGCGTATTCTTCAGTTAATTAACTTTCAGTGGCTACCGGAATGAGCTTCATGATAGTATGCAGTACACCTGTTTTTAATAAGGCGAAAGTATCCCCAGTTTCGAAAATTGTTTTTTCGGTGTCAACGGCATCGGGTACTATGACCATTAGCCTTGTAATCTGAGTAGGTCATATTGATAACTTTCCGAATTACGTATAGAGCATCTTGGCCATTCGTAGTTCCATCATGTTGCAGAACCAATCAAGCAGAACCAATCAAGATCACTGTTATGAGTAATTATAAGCATTTCTTCGAGAACCCTCATACCCAGTAAAGCTTTGAAATAACAAAATTAATTCATCATTTTAAAGAAAATATATCCGAAAAAGACTTGAAATATCAAGCACTTCTTCCTTCTTTGGCATCCGCTGTATTCTTCACCTAAGAAAAGAGACAAAAAAACCTTATGAGTTTATTTGACGAAACCTGGACTCATTTTGGTTGTCATTAAGCCGTTCCCAGCCATGTTGCGGCAATTGTTTGGTTTTTTCTTGAATATTATTTGAAGAATAATTTTTCAACATTCAATAACTGATGAAAAAGGATATGGTGTATGAATCTAAACGTTTCGAAGACGTTATAACACCCAGCCGATCTGTACGTTTATTCAATGGGATATCGTATAAAATGATCTTAGGAATGATCTGACAAGATTCCTGTTTCAATTTCTTCGCAGGTACAGAATATCATCAAAGTTAGATCTCTAATTTTCCTCTAATGGTCCCAGTTTTGTTATAGTAACATCTGCAGGGGAAGTTTCCGGTGCCTTATAACACAATTGGGTCACCCACCGAAATCTTACAGATTATCTGGCATTATTTCTTATTGGTCCAAAAATGGCCTTCCCATTATCTTAACAATGTAGGGTAAATCTGTTCCTGTCCACTATTCTTTCACTTTTTCAAAGCATTCCAAGATCGGTCTTGACGTCACCTTTGAGTTTATCAATGAAGTTCTGTTCTCGTGTTGATGAACCCAATATAATAGTTTGGTAATGCATAAAAAGCTGAAAACAGCAAATCAATGAGCTGCAATCACTCAAAAGATCTTACCTCCAACAAAACATCTTTGAATACCAATTGCTGGATAGTAACTCGATGTTTTGTCTCCATAAGTATTCAACAGAAAGATTATCAAGATATCAACCAGCGGCATGCCCCAAGCGTAACAGCAGTAAATTATGAAGCGTTTTCTTTCAGCTTCTTTCCTGTCACCAAAACTCCTCATACCCCTAGAAAATTGAAGTGGTATAACTATTTATGAAGTACTATATGTAATTTTTTTTTTGGTTTCCACTTCTCCATCAATCTATGAGAAATTCAATATTTGCCTATAAGAAATTCATCATATCCTCATATAAACCGATTCTGTCCCATTTACACAACCTTTTGAAGTTTCATAAACACGGAACATGCCGTGAAGTTTCGTTTTTCTTTCTACATTTTTTTATAGGGTGGCGAGTCCTGTCCCTCTTCTGGCATGTGCCTGTTCATTGTCTGCCTTAATGCACGTCCTGCCATAAGCAACTGTAGAAAGAGAAACGAAACTTAACGTTATGTTGCCGTCTTGTCTTAGTGTGCGTCAGACAATAAGTCTTACTATTTTCGAGATAGCAATACGAGATTCGGCTTTAATTAACGAGACTGGTTACGAAAAAAAGTATTATTATAAAAATCATTCTACTTTCGAATGCTCCCCTTAAATGTCCTCTCCTCCCCTTGCCATACACCTCTCCATTTGTTTTGTGCTGAAAATCTTCTTTGGTGAGCTGTTTAAGAGCTCTACCGTTTTTTGCTTTACCGTTTCCATCGGCTGACATCTGGTTGACAGTCTGACCCTCTGGAACCCATTCAGTCATCACGATACCGTTAATGTCGAAAAAAATGATCAACATTGCCTTGAATTTTGATTTGGACATCCTTGCTGTCTCGGCCCTCACTGAAGCGCTTACACCACTAAATAACACGCACACGAGAAAGAGAATTATCCCCATAGGCCTCTTGCAACAATTTAGAGCGCTCAATCGGAGTTTTTCTTTCGATTTAACGAGAAATTTGAGATTGATATGTTGCTCATGTTTTCCGTCACACATGTTTCTTGACACGTTCGTTCCAGCTACTGGACAAATACTACAATAGTGACGAAAACGTGTTTTGTTACGTGAATATATGAAGATTACCCAACCCACTACTCGTTTTTCCCCACCCCTCTGGGGCGCCTCTAGGCGTGCAGTCACGTTATTGAATAGGCGGACCTCGTAGTAGGATCATTTAAAAAACGGCCTGTACCGATATGCTCATAAATTGGAGAAGTGAAAAACCTTGAGAATTTTTTCCCAATAATAATCTTTCGAAAAACACTTTTTACGCATTTATTAATGTTTCAAAAATAGCTACAAACCTGAAAGCCAACCACATATCAATGCACATAACATTCATCCAAAAGAAGGAAACGGTGAAGAAAAATATGATTGAGTAACCTGGAAAATAAAGTTTCAGTATATCAAAATAACTTAAGTGACAGCTAAATTCATATCCATAAAACACTTTTTTGTGATAAAGCTTCTCAAGGTATGTCTATACGTGTATATACATGCCTGAAGAATCTATTGTAATGTAACGAATCTGAAGCCGTCCCTGACCGATATGCCGGCCGTCTCAGCGAACAAACACATGACATCCCTGCGAAAGAATACAACCGCCAGTAAAACTAGTCGAGTACTGAATCGACTACAGATAGGACCGTTACATTATATAAGCCCGGCTTCCCGACCCAAGACGGCAGTTCAGAAAGTGAATCGAGCGGCTAAACAAGAAATTCAAATAGTGAAAATAAATTACGCGTTAGTTGATAAGTGTTGTAAATGAATTAGTTTGTAATTACTGAAATATTGTTGGAAATAAATTTGATAAAGACAGTTAATTCTTTAATTTGTTAAAGTATAGCTAAAGTATAGCGAAACAAGTGTTGCGTTTTTTAAAACTTCTTAAATACGTAATATATTTTCTTTGAGTATCGCGATTTCATCGTACACTATCTGTTCAAAAAATAAGGTGAATTTTAATTTTTTTCAAAATAAATTTATTTATTCATCAATTTATATTTTGTCCCCTCCAAAGTAGTTCCCGTCAGTTAAAATACATTTGTGTCACCATTTTGTCTAATCTTCGAAACGGACTTTCTAGTATTCGGTTTAAATCTCCTCATTCGTTAAAAACCCCGCACTTTCATGGGTCTATTTAATTTTGGGAACAGGATAAAGTCGCAGGGAGTCTAGTCTGGTGAAAATGGTGGCTTAAGCAGTTTTGTTTTTGACCAAAAAATCACGACCAAGCAATGACAAGTGAGCAGGTGCATTATCGTAATGCAAAAGCTGTGAATTGTTTTTCCACAATACCAGATGTTTTTTTTTTGTATTGCTTCTCGCAAGTGGCGGAAAACTTTAAGATAAAACCCTTTATTGACATACTGCCATGTGGCGGGAAATCCACGTGCATTACGCCACGGTAATCGAAGATAACAATGAGCAAAACCTTGACATTTGATCGAACTTGGCGTGCTTCTTTGGTCTTGGGTCTCCCGGGTTCCTGCTTTGGGATGATTGGACTTTGGTTTCAACGTCATAACCATATACCCATGATTCATCACTAGCTATGACACTTTTAAGCAAATCTGGATCGCCGTTGACGTCATTAAATGAATCTGGAGTGATTCTCTTGCCACACTCTTCCGGACCAAATTTTATAAAAAATTGTATGGCACGAGTAAATCGATATGCTGACATACTCAGCAACGTTTCTAATATAAATTCCCTCCATAAAATTTTTTTTCACTTTCTCAACATTTTTATCTGTTGTGAATATATAATCGACATGATTGTACCAACATAACGAAATTAAAAAAGTCGCTGATCGAATAAAATTGTGTGCAAAATTTAAACATTAACCTTATTATTTGAACAGCCGACGTACCGGAGATGTACAATGAGGTACATAAAATCACTTATTTAAGTTGTTACCTAATATCACAATAAAAAAGCCCTTCTGAAACAGCTACTTTCTAATAGGTATGTCATTACGATGTCATCGATGACATAAGTAGATGAAACTCATTCCGTGACATAAAAATCGCAATTCATGAAAGAATTGTGTGTTTTTTTATATAATGTTTTTCAGATTGGTACTGAAGAGCCCCAAGGCAAGTGTCTCACGGCGAAACATCGATATCTACCAGTGAGGATGACAGTGTTCCATGTAAGTGCAAATTTTACCATTCATTTAGTGTAGAACTCCTGTGAATGATACCTGATTTTATTCCATAACGAATGTTTGGAATACAAACTGAGTAGAGAATAATGTCTTCTGCATAATTAAGTGTTTATATAAAAGTATTTGTTTTGAAAAAATTGTTTTTCATGTGATTCAATGTTTATATAAAAGTAGCTGTTTCGGAAGGGATTTTTCTTCCAGTTTGTGTCTGAAAGTTACTTCTTTGCGTGATCTACACATCCATGTTTACAGTTACTTATTTCAAAGTTGATTACTTTCTTTCTTTCTTTGGAAGATTCCCACAGTTTCTTGTATCAAGATGAAGTAGTAGAAAGCCAATGTACTCAATATTTATGTAATTAACAAAGTATATCACAAAGTGAATCACTAGTCAGGACATGATTAGGCACGTGGATCCGTAAAATGTCTTCGTCGCTTGTATAAAATTCAACGTTCCGAACATGACCGATCACAGCGCGAGAATACCCGAATACAGTTTCGGTTTCGGTCGTAGTTTCAGCAGGTTTATTATATTTATGTGTTATATTCATCCTTGACGATGCTAAATATGTTATACTGATAATAAGCAAATGAAGTGATTGATTGATATGCAGATTGTTGGCAAAATGTCCTACTGTCCAATAAATTAAAGAGGCCAACGTGTTAAATGGTTTAAAGGTCTAATTTCAGTGTTGAAAAAGGCAAGTATCAAGATATTTTCTAATACTGGAGTACTTACCTAACAGATTGCATGGCACATCCGAAATTTCTTCTGAAGACAGCTGGACACTGACAAGTAAAATATACCCCATCAGTAAAGTCGCAACATATGACATCAGAGCTCTTCGGTGTAAATTTGGTTCTGGTAGTAGAGCATACACGAGAAATGTAGCCAGGAGAAACGGCATAGATATTATCATTCCTGAAAAAAATGGATATCATTACAAATAACAATATATTCGAAAACATGAATTTCCAATGCTACATCAGGGATATCAGAAAAAAAATCATTTAGTCCGGGTCGTGATAAAAAGTGTTTTTATCACATACCACTGACTATATAACTGATGATGTCTGTCGCAGGAGCAGACGAAACGTTTGGTAAATCAAATTCCATTCTACCATAGCCTACCAGCCCGAATCTTGTTCTCTTGTGAACGCCTATGTTTTTATGTCACATATTGTACTTTTTAACAGATATCAATGATGAAAATAGATTATTCAAAGCAACGGAGACATAGCTGATGTTCATATTGGATGAGTTATTTGATAAACGTTAATTGAATGAATCCAACGGGTAAGGTAAACCAATGTAAGAAGGAATACAAAAAAAAACAGTAAGAAACAAAAAGTCATCATATATGGAATTTTCGAGAAAGGATCTATCAGCAATTGTTTCCCCAAATATTGTCAATTTTCAAAATAATAATAATAAGTTTTATTGTGTCAAAACTATTTACGGGTTTTTTGGCCGTTGCTCTCAACGTAGAAAATACGATGCTGGAATTTTTCTCTGTTTTTCTACTATCAAAGGTTAACTTTGTTTGTGTACAATTGAGAACAAGCAGCCAGATTTTATTGATGTGCATTGCCTCTTCCTTTCTATTGAAATTATACTTTGTTCCTGCATTTCTTTTCAAAGATATACAGGGTGTTCCAAATTGAGTCAGCACCAGAGCCAACTTGTTTAATATTAATGCTACGAACTCGGTTGAACGGGGAAACTAGTATAATTTTAATGGCCTTCTAGATGCCGAAAACAAAAAATGTGACAGTCGTGTTTTGAAAATGTTTCATAAAATGATATTTTATCCTGTATTTCGATTCGTATAAACATTCTCAGCAAGAAAGCTCATATCACCTTCCTTTCTGAAGTTGAAAATGAGCGGATTATGTGGAAATATTCTTTTATTTCACTAGCACAAAAAATTGCTTTATTTTAGCAAATGAAACCTCATGATTGTCCCATCACCCAATGTTGGTACTCATTCGAATGACAATATTTTATTAATAACAATAAATTGCGCTGGGATTTGAAACACTAAGCTATTTGGTATTCGTTTACAAAATGATGATTTCCGTCTTGAAGTCATTCCACTAGCCACATTTATTTTGTGAATTAAAATATGTCTACTGTAATGATAACATTGAAGCCGTTTTTGTTCAGAACATAATATACCGTAGCGTCATATGTTTGTGTTTCAATCGATAAAACAGAATCATTACGGATAATCAAGTTGCCTTTAAAGTGTGTTGAAATACTATTCGTCAAAACATTCTTGAGTATATCATGAAAATTTCAATAATTATTATAACTGTCAACTACTGTTCGAATATTTTTGGAAATGTCGTTTTGCCATCAAGAAAAATGTGATTTGTTATAATCCTATATGGTTTGCCAGAGAAATAGCGTAAGAGCACTCCAACACTACAGCAATTCGTTCCCCGATCGTTAATTACCTAATCGGCTTTTTTTTGCTGTGATTAATCGTGGATTCGAGAACAATGACAAAGTTTTTGGGAAGAGGAGAGCTAAAAACCGTTATATAATATCTGAAGACACAGACATTGACGTATTAGCCTACTTTAATCGGTTAAGCGGATAATCCAAATAATTTCATCAGATATTTATCTAGAGAAATCGCTGTTCCACCATTCGTTACGAATTCTTAAGAAACATAAGATTTCTCCTTATAAATTAAGACCAGTGCAAACACTAGAATCTGGTGATAATAGGGTTTTGTTGGTGGTTTATGAATAAATGTCAACAATATCCATTTCTACTCCATCCGCAAAGACGATGTAGTATTAATGTTTGGTGTAGTCTATTTAGAGGTAGTATTATCGATCCATTTTTCTATCATGCTGGGAAGAATGTTGCGAGACTATTTTGCAAATAGATGGATTGCTACAAACGGTCCTGTTAAGTGGCCGCCACGTTCACCAGATATGATACCTCTAGATTCTTATTTTTGGGGATTTCTGAAAAATGAGTTGAACAAAATAATACATACCGATGTAGATGAACTGAAGAATTATAATGACACTATAATTAATATAATTGATTGCTGAATTGTGGTGAAAGCAACATGTACTGTCAAAAAAAGGGCCTAAATATGTGTTCAACAAGAAGGCGATGTTTTAGAATATTTACTCGATATTTTATAGCTCTTTATTCTCCAAAACATAAAAATATTGCTGTACCAGTGAAAGAAATAAACATTTCCATATAAGCTCATTTTCAACATAAGGGAGAAAGGTGATATGAGCTTCGTTGTCGAGAATATTATTACGAATCGAAATACATGATAAAATATAGGGTGTTCTATTTAAAAAAATATCAATTTATGAAGTCGTTTTAAAACGCGACTGTTAATTTTGTTTTCAGCATCAAGAAGGCCATAAAAAGTGCTACTTGTTCATAGCTTCGATAATAACGATCTTCCCTGAACCTCATGAATTTGGAATAGAATAAAAAAGTGGATCAGTGTCTTTCAGTTCAAATTTTTAAACTTCTGAAGACTAATACAGTTAACAATATTGATCTTATGGAGGGGAAAATATTTTTATAATTGAATAATGACTTCTGTATCTGTAGAATAGGGAGAGTGAGTGTAAGCCCACGCACTTAGGCCACATGTGACCCATTGTACATCTTCCCGAGGTGTTGTCCTTCTAGGTCATCGTCCATCCTGTCCTTTCCAGGAATCTGGACAGGTCTCTGGGAGACATCTCCCTTATATCGGCAGGTGTAGGCCAAGACTCGCCGAAATCACAACCTCTTATTGACGATAAGTCCGGACATTCGCATAGGACATGCCTGAGAGTTTCATCTTCCTGTTCACACATCCTGCCTAGAGGTGTGTCCACTAGTCCCATATTGTGAAGGTGTTTCCTTAGTTGACAGTGGCCAGTCAGAAATCCAACTATTAAGCGTAGATTTTTTCTGGTCATCGCCAGATATTTCGTCGGCACCAGCTTCCCAGGGTTGCCAATTAGTGAATTAACTAAGATGCTTTCTCTTCTCTTGTAAGTGGCGGATTAAGCATTTTGCTGCCCTATATATTTTGATTCACAATTGTTATTAAATAAAAGTTTTTTTCATTCAAATATAATTAACAAATAATACAAACATTTTTTATCAAACTCTAACATAATAAATAATAATAATGAACATTTTCCTCAAATAATAATGTATTGATCAATTAGTAAATATCTCCTTTCTGGCTTTTGTCCGAGCAAAAACATCAACTATTTCATCGTAATCAATTTCTTGAACTAGTTGAGCTTCAATAGACAGTAATGCCAAAGCATTGAATCTATCTTGGCCCATACTTGCGCGTAAATAAGATGTAACCCTCTTTGAGATGGATAAAGATTTTTTTTCGGAACAATTGGTAGCTGGAATACTCAAAAAAATACGTAGAGCAATGTCGACATTCGGATAAACATTGTAAATGAATACATGAATACCTTCTGTCAGAGAAGCAGTACGGATTCAGGGAAGGGAGGTCGACAGAGGATGCTATATTCACTTTGACATCAGGAATTTACAAATCATTGGATTTATCAAAACCTGCATTATGTATCTTTGTTGACCTATCCAAAGCGTTCCATACTGTTTGCCATAAAAGACTCCTCGAGAAATTAGAAAACATCGGCATACGGGGCAAAGCATATGAACTGTTCAGTTCCTATTTGAATAATCGAAGACAAATAGTTGACATC
>WOGP01009520.1:0-10699 GCA_015342065.1 Leptinotarsa undecemlineata | reverse complement strand
GTCACACTTTATATATATATATATATATATATATATATATATATATATATATATATCAATTTTTATGGGTAACAAGTGTTTTGCACTTATCCTAAAATTACTTCATTCATTCATTCTGTGTTGTAATTCATTTGTGTATGTATTTGTATATATCTTTTGTTAATAAAGTTATAATATTATTATTATTATTATTGATGAGGCTCCGCCTCCAAACATACCCAGAAGCTGCTGGATTCCATCCAGAAAAGACCCATCCGCCTGATCATGGAGATCAATGTCTCTCCTATAAATTCTTTAACGAGAAGTGTTCAAGTGACTTGGCACATTCAATTCCACCAAAAGCGGTACATAACAAAAATACGTGCCGGACTGTGGCTGCTCATCTTTTTAAGGTTCAACTTCGTGCACCTCGAACTCCACTGTTTGAGAACTCGTTCATCTAGAGAACTGCGTTTATGTAGAATACACTTCTTGAGAACGTTTTTCCAAATGGATTTAATCTCCAGCGAGTCAAATCTAATGTGAATCAGTACTTTCGCACAGGCACCGCTCTAAGAGCGCCTCAAGGATTCACCTGTAGTGATTGTGTTTAGTTAAAAAAAACATTCATTCGATTAGTTGATTTAATCTTTGTCGTGTCAATCCTGTGATTGTTATCTTATTCACTTTCATAACGAATGTTTGGAGTGAAAACTGAATGGGAAAAACTGATTTTTCATATTTCAATGTTAATATGAAAGTGGTTCTTCAGAAAGTATCTTTCCTTTCCTGTTATTCAATGTTCATATTAAAAGTATTTGTTTTGAGAGGGCTTTTTCTTTCAGTTTGTGCTAAGATTCACTTCTTTGCATGATCCACACTTGTTTGGAAATAGTTCATTCATATTGTACCTATATATTTCCAGCAGTTCTAAATGAAGTCTTTCAGACTGTGTGTGAAACTGAACCATCATTCAAACCATCTTGAAATCGCTGATGAGAAATAAAAATACAAATTATTTTTCAAATAATCACATGAATCATCAGTTGAGCCAGATTTCTATTTTCACTTCTATCTATGAATGTTTCTAGATAAAATTAAATTGAGTATCTTCATGGAAAGCAGTTTTTTAGGATGAAATGCTTTTCCCATTCAGGGGTGCAGGCAGTCCTTAGTTTGTGATTGTCACATTCTTCAAAGGGTGTACTCACTGGTAGAGAAGTTTAACTGAAATAAGTATTGTTATAGTTGATAACAAAATCGTTGAAATTGATTGTCGATATAAGAAAATATAAATTTTATTCGATCCAAGTGACTGTTCAACTCAATAATAATTTGGATAGTTGAAGTATGACGTTTTTTTCAGCTATACTAAATATATCACACACAAAAGCAACTCATGAATATTTTCAGTTTATCAAACTCATTGTATTTCATTAATCGCCTCCCAGGAATGTGTTTTCTATGCTAAGTTCATATACGGTATTGAATTAAATTCAGCATCATTGACTTTGTCAGTGATTCACCCCTGAAGTATTTATTCTTATTTTGAAAATTAAGAATATTCGAAAATTCATGTTTATCGAATTCATCAAGACATTTTTCTAGTAATATTCTTAAACGCTTCATAAACGCATATGTCAAAAATTTCTGACGTTGTATCCTATTTCCATGAAAATACATAGGAACACATCAAATTATAATTTACTGAATAACTCTATTAATTGTGTTTCTGAAGTGAATCTATTGATCAGATAGATGCACCATTAAAATTAGTAAGTCAAAATTAGGTAATTCAATGTGTGTTATTCGTGAATTTTCTGATGAATTTGAATGAATTGGAGATTTTTGCTCTGATTGTTGATTCGAAATGATGATTGTTTTCAACCAATGAAGTTATTTATCAGCATGGGTTTTCAAAATCCACTCTTTCTTGATCTCCATTTTATAAATATTTCCAATTCAAAATTAAATAGTTCCTTACTTACTTCATTGTAGGAATAATGAAACAGAAGAAGTTGTGATTGCTTGAATTTTTATGACAAAGGGAGTCTGAAAACCACAATGAAATATTGATTTCAATATCACATTCAAAGGTTTCCAACAGATAAAATTCTGTCTGACATTTGCTTTGACAGAAAAAGATGCATTTTGGTTTTTGTAGAAAGTAAAACGTAGTGTATAGCACTATCAGTTGTTACGGACTTGAATGAAATGAATGAAAAACACTCCTTTTTTTCTGATTGATTCGGCCGTTACTTGATTAAGATCCATAGTAATTTCAAAAACTACACCTCACGATTTGAACTCGTGAGCTTTTTGAAAAAACACTCCTATCTAACACTCCTATCTACTAGTTATTTTATTATTACGACCGGTTTCGGTTTATCCCGTTATTGAGTATAAAAACAAAGTAATGCATTTGAAACAAAAAAACGTGGTTATATAGGGAGTTTGTAGGTAAGCTGTATCGGGAGGAAATTAGGAAATTAAATAAACAGTGGTGCCAACTATTAAAATTCAACACTGAGGATTAAAGAAATTGTCGGAGTTGTCAAACTCAAGACTGGAGACCTACATAAAGCGTGTTGCTCGTTTAGGTTTATATATTTTGGGTTTTTAATCGATTTATTAATTTCCGTAGCTTCCAACGAATTCATTTTCTTTACTTTTCTTGTATTTTAATTCTTGCAGATATTCCTACATTGTCAATAATTTGTCCAAACTGACGTGATCACGGAGCCTTACCTCAAAGTTTCTACGGATCGAATAGTACATTCATGATGGTATGCGAAATATTGTAAAATAATTATCTAGAACACATTCGTGACTTTATTGGCCTCCTGAGGACCTTTCCAATATTCACACTTTGATTATTTTAACGCCCAATAACCGCCAAATCATAATCGTGTTTTTTTAATTTCAAATCCATTCATTTACTAAAATTCAATAGACATTTATGTTGTTTATACTCTAGTTTATGAGTGACCTTTCAGCAAAGTGGTAGTGTCCCTCCAGATTCAATTCATTATTATCAACAGTTTATTTTGAGCATCATTTGTGTTCATTTGAATATTTGAAATATTATAAGAGATAGAAATATGTATAGCTCATTCATTCAGCATTGACGAAATGAAATCGAAAGAATTATAGTTATCATTGAATTTTGAAATATAAACTGAAATTATGATAGATAGGACTGCTGTGATGGTTTGGCCTGGATGCAGAAAGTTATAGTGAATCATACCAGCCGCTGACCATCATACAATAAGCATGGTCTTTTTTTATTAGTTTTCACTTTTGGGAAGTACCTGCGTAGCTCAGCTGTCGTAGAGAATCCACTTTCCATCGTACGTAATGATCCAAACAAGGATCGTTTTGATTGTCCAACAGCAAAGGAGATACTTCAAAACGTGACAATTTTAGTCGGTCGTTAAAATCGTAGGGCACTCACTTTTCGAGCTTTCTGATCTCTTCAATACGTTTCAAACCATGAAAAACTACATAGGAGCAGATTCTCAGTTATTACGCCATAGTACAGATCGTTTTTGATGCGTCAGTCTTCACCAAGGTCCTCAAATCCTCATCCTGGATTATTGTAGGTCGACTACTTCGGGGTTCACCTTCGAAGGAAGAAATCAACAGCATCAATGCATAGAGTACAAAATACAGTAAAATGAATATTTGTTGAGATATGGAGCTACAGAAACACATGACATTAAAATAGGCAACGTAATACTCAAATGCAGTTCAAAATATTATTCTCTGTGAAGATACGATAAGACTTTGAAATCTATATTAAGTTTCACTTCACGGAGCCCTAAATTGACTTTGGTAACAGAATCCATGCATATATCAACTTTTTGTCTCATATCAGGCCCAAAAAGTATTTTTTGAAAACCTTCAGCTCAGCTTCTCTGAAAAAACAATGATTATTTTAGGATAACATAAGTTCTCATTCAATAACTAGGTGATATTATAATACCTCATAAGAATTAACTAACATTAGCCAACCTTTGCCAACATATCAAGAACTTGTGATTCACATGGATTCTTAGTGATTTCAGCTAACATGAGTTCATGGAAATATTATGATGGAATTCATGTTTTTTAAAGATAAAATTCAAGCACTACAGGAAAATCCTTAGAGCGCTTTCAGAGCGGTGACTGTGCAAAATTAGTGATTTACATTGGATTTGAAGCACTGGAGATCAAATCCATTTGGAAAAGCGTTGTCAGGAAGTTTATTCCACATAAACGCCGTTCTCCAACTGGTGTATTTCTGATATGTACCTCTCTTGGTAAAATCGAATAGACAAGCCACTTGAACACTTCCCGTGAAAGTATCTATTGAAAAAAGACGAATCTCCAACCTCTCTTCGATGTTCCAGATTATCAATGTGATGTTCGCGTCTCCAATCAGGCGGGCGGAATCCATCAGCTTCAAGGTATGTTTCGGGGCGGAGCTCCATACTTGAGTTAACGATGATATACTCGATAATGATGGTTCTACTACTAGATCTTGTTGCACACCCACCTACAGTGCCAGGTGTCTAATAGTATAACTAGACTCTGAATTCTTTGTATAGTTAATTTAAAATTTTTGGGACAAGTGAGAATGACAAAAAAGAGGACATATCATGATTGAGTTCAAATAACTGAATTTTTCCATTTCCCGTGAAAAATTGCAACAGTAATATATAATTTTTCAGGATATCAGAAAGTTGAGATTTCAACGAAGAAAAAGCGTAATGAATTTTTCAAACAGATATTTTGAAGTGAGAAGATTCGCTTAAAAATTAGGGTACTTTTTCGATATCAAATTAAAATAAGAGGGAAAAGTTAATATTTTAAAAGAAAAAAATCAGTGTTTTGGGACATGAAAAAGTGAACTGTCGCCAAATTTGGAAAAAAATTGTAGAATGAATTGAAGAGGTTTTTGTGTGAAAGTGTATAATCATAAAATTATTGAAAAGCGCTTTCGACTTTCGTCATCATCAGTGCTCACCTGAAAGTAAGTGATCTAATTGAAAAAAAGTTTTCTGAAAATTGAAGTCTGCAAAAAATTTTTCAAGGTTAAGAAATTTGGAAAATTGTTCAAGATTACTTACTTGTCAGGCAACCGGAAGTATCAAAATAAGTACATGGCATATTTCTGATATTTGACTTATATGAAACAAAAGAGGCTGATATGAAAGAAGGACAACTTGAGATAGGATGTGTCAAGTGTCATGTTAGAATAATGGTACCAACTTAAGGAGTAATCCATTATAGATTTAAATATTTATGTTATTATATTAGTAATGAATTTGATTAATTAATAATTCATAATCATTTTATGAAGGGGAAGAGAAGTTCACTTGAGTATTCAAACAATGATCATTATTGGAAACTTCCTTGGAAATCTACAACTCTTCAAACAAGTAAAGTTATGATTGTGAAATTTAATGTGGTGGCCAAAAGCAGAATTTTCAGGATTTTTTAAATGATCATTAATACGATTAAAAAGAGGTCTACAGGTTCTACCATTGTAAGATGCAGAACAATCAGAACAGTCAAGCTCATAGACTCCACTTCTGTGTGATTTGTTAATTTTGTCTTTGGAATTTACTAAAAAGTTACTTAAGTTATTTTGAGATTTAAAGGAAATTTTTGTGTCAGGTATGGTATTTTCTATGAATTTTTAAGTATCTGTACACATATTTTGATCAAAATAAGGCGAGGAAAAATATTTCACAGAAGGTGAACTAACCTATGTTTAAATTTACTAACTAATTTGTGAATAATAGATGGTTGATAACCTTTGTTGACAGCAATCTGTTTTGATGTATTTCATTCTAAATTAAAATTGGAGGGTGATAAAGGAAAGTTCAGTAATCTGTTGACATAACAGTTGAAGGAAGCCATTTTATGTTGCATAGGATGAAATGAATTGAAAGGGATGACATGATCAGTCTGGGGTGGTTTTCTGTAAATGAAAAAATCTAGTTTGTTGCTAATTTTTATTAAAGTAAGATCTAAAAAGTTTAATTTATTATATATTTCTATTTCAAGGGTGAATTTCATTTTTGGATGTAAGTTATTTAAGGAATCAAGGATGTCATTTGCTAAATTAGAGTTGCCATCTATGAAAACAAGGCAGTCATCAACATATCTGTACCAACTGAGAATCTTATCAATTTTATCGATGATGAAGGAATTTTCTGAATTTTCATTGAAAATGTTGGTTAGGAAAGGTTAAAGAGAATTGCCCATTGCTAGACCTTCAGGTTGACTGTTAAATTTATTATTGGAAACAAAAAAATCTTGGAAATGCTAAATTCAAGTAAAGTTAATATATCGGTTTCAGTAGAGTCAGAAGTTGAGTTTTGAGAAAGCAAGTTAGAAACTATAGGTAGGGTTTCAGTTTCAGGAACAGATGTGAACAGGTTGCTTACATCAAAAAATATCATGAAACACTCTCTTAAACAATTTTTCAAATTTCTTTACCTTGATATTTTTTTTAAACCTCAATTTTCACAAAACTTCCTTTTCAGTTAGATCACTTACTTTCATTTGAGCACTGATGATGACGAAAATCGAAAGCGCCTTGCAATAATTTTATGATTATACACTTTTATACAAAAACCTCTTCAATTCAATCATTGAATAAGTATATTCAACTTTCCTAATCTATTCAAAATTATAAAGATAAAAATTGAAAATTGAATAATCGTTTTATAATATTTCGCACGAACTTCAAAGTTATGAGTATTGATACAAAAATTGTAGATATTTTCATAGCGATAATCCATTTTTAACCCTTACAAACTCACCCGTTCCACTTTCCGACCTAAGATCGTCCGTATATTATTTTTTTCTTCAATTTGTATGAAATGTTTCTCTTTTTCGAATGGGTAAAATCCCTTCAGCTTGTTTTTTGTTTGTTTCAAAAATAATCGGCACTGGACTAATTAAGAAAGAATGCATTTTGCATAATTCAATGTTCATATGGTGGTACTTGCTTGACTATTACTTTCAATTTCGTGTAATTCAGTGTTTATGTGGAAGCATTTGTTTCTGGATATTTTTTTTCAAGTTGGTAAACTGGTAAGGAAATGTGACAGGTGAAATTTTCAGAAAAATCATGCTTTGCGTTTTCCAGAAACGTCTAACCTACCATCGACCGTGAGTCACGCTGTATAAATAGGTATTTTTAATATACCCTCAAATAACTCAGTTTGAAACACCTTGTATACGAATATTTCCGTAGTAGAATATCAAGGATTAAACTGTATCTCTCAGAAGTGAGCAACGGTATTTCTTGGAGAAAATTAAGAAATCACGTCAATAAATCCAACTAAGTGTATTCCTCAATATATTCTGTGTCTGGAATAAACAGATGTTCTATTCAACCGAATAGACACGCCGCCTGATTTTCCCCTGAGAGATTTATTGTGCCTTTATGTTATTTACCTTTATATTCGGTTGGACTGCTGGAAAAAGGTTTCTATAGGACGGAAAATGAAAAGCAGCTCAGACTTGAAACTTATTGTGACCCGTAATGATAATAGTATATTATCCTTACTCACAGAAATTATTTCAAGAAGTGTCGACTTTTTTCTAAGGCATATTTCAACACTATATCGATTCTATCACTGTGAAATATAGATAAGATTATACATTCTCATATTCGAAAAAATTCTGTAGTTTTCGAAAACTTTTTGTTTAAAATTGTCAAACTCTTCACATGAATTGCATGTAAAAAGCTTGGAACACTGTTCTGAACCAGAAAACTATACACACCTCAGCAACTTTTGATGCTTTATGAAGCTGCGATCAGACCTTCTTTGGAGTGAATTCCATCCGGAAAAGAGTCATTCGCCTGATTTGAGACGCGAACATCACGTGCAATCTTGATAGTCTGAAACATAGAAAACCGGTTGAGGATTTGTTTCTCATCAATAGATACTTTTACGGGAAGTTATTCAAGTGACTTGGCACATCTGATTCCACAAAGAAGGGTACATATCAGAAATACTCATTACACCTCAAAATTCACTGTTTGAGAACTCTTTCATTTGAATAACTGCGTTTATGTGTAATAAACTTCGTGAAGAAGTTTTTCCTAATCGATTTGATCTGCAGCGATTCGAATCCAATGCGAATCACTCCTTCTGCACAGGGACCACTCTTGAATCGCTTTTAGGATTTTCCTGTAGTTCTTGTATTTTGTCATACATCATACAGCCATGCGTAGACATTTTATGTTTCTGTTGTCCTCAGATTTTATTGAATCAACTGCAACTGAAACTGTATTGACTATCGAACATTCCTTGCTACACGAAGTTACCATAATTATATTCAATGAAATGTTTCAGTCTTCAAATAAGTAAGGACCATTGCTGACCCTTTCTTCATGAAATGGGACAATTTGCAAGTTGTCTCTGATTTTATTCCTACTATTTGGCTTCGAAAACATTCGATTCTTCCTATGAGATGGGAGTTGTCGAAGCATAATATGTATTCGACAGTTTCCTTTCCTGAGTTTAGCTCTGAAAGAAATTCAACTTATTACAAAATTACTAAACATTTTCCGAGACAAGCTTATGTCAAATATTATCTATTTAATATTAAGCTGTTATAACACTTCTAGTATAGCTTTTTTTTGCGTACGGGTTATATATACGTTATTTTTGAATTTCATTAGTTCGGACTTCCATTGTTCAATATCATAAAATCTCTAAAAGAAGCAATACAAATTAAAAATAAAAAAAGTGCTGAAAATAACAATAATATTAAGCAAAACCCCCTGAAATGGAATTACATTGAAATGAAATATAAATAAAAAGAGAACTATCAAACAAAATAATAGAAAACAAAAAAAAAACAAGAGATTTCAAGACGAGTTATTTCATATGACCCATAAATAGTCATGTCTCTGATGAATTAGTCCCGTCATTACCCGAAGACGATTGTGGATACTAACAACTAAGCTTGGAATCTCCTGATTTTTTTATATTTTGTTCAACTGTTCAATTTTTAACTTGTATTTTATTTTACTGAAATTTTATTTCAAGGTTTTTTAGCCTAATATAATTGTTATTTTCAGCTATTCTTTTCAATTTTTAATTTGTATTGGTTCTTTCAGAGATTTCGAATCATTTCATATAATATTTGACAATAGAAGTCCGAACTAGTGAAATTCATCATGGAACATTGTCGATCACCTTCAAACATACGTTATTTTTATTGCTTCCATACCATACATGATGGAATTGGTGATGACACTTGATACAATGGCTTCTTCGATCATGTATTTAGTTAATAAGTTCTACATATTCAATGCTTTACATACTAAATTTTACAATTTCAAGTACTTATCTACATTTAATATACCTGGGTTTTACTTGGTCATTTGATGTTTCATGTGTACCTGAGCTTGTAAGAAATTATATTACCTGGGATTATGTTCCAGTTTCCATATTAAAAAAAAATAACGGAGAATTACTACATATTTCTCGAAGGCAAGGCGGTTGGTTGTGATTATCCAGTATATAACAATAAGAGAGAGCCAAGAAATTTGCAGTTTGGCCAGTTTTCATCGATATAAGAAAAATATTTCCATTTGAAGAAATTTCTGACAACTGTCAATTTTCGAAATTAGTTTGTCTAGTCCTAGAATAAAAACAGAAATAATTCAAGTGGTGTAGAACGTGATGAACTATTTCAACCAAAATCTGAGTATCCTTACAATATATCTTTGATATAGCAAACACATAATTTGCTCAGGTTTAACAACTCACATATAAGCATTCAATTCCGTATTTGTATATAATTCATTCCAATGACGGCTATCGATGTCCCTTCTCCTTCTCTCGATGACAAATTATGCAATATTTGTGAAAAATTATTGAAAACAACGAAATGTTTTAAAATTTTTATTGGTAGAGTTCCTGAAGTTTTGAATACAAAACCTTGTCAACAAGGTCAGGAATAGATGAAAACTTCAATCTTACAGACCACTATTATAATCTTCACGCAGTCATTATTCACAGTGGTTCTGGTGTTGAATCTGATCATTATATGCCCATTGGTCAAAGGCCAATGGTTTAAGTTTGATGATAGTTGTCTCATTGAATATTCTGGCAAAATATTGAGTTCATTGGAGCCTCTGGAGACACCTTATATTTCATTTTATGAAAGAGGGGACATTGGCATATCAAGATCTTCAGGTGATGTGGTGCTGCATGTTTTTTCGGGTTTTCCTGCAGCTGAAAAAGCAAATGCATCACTAGAATCAATCAAGTCGCCCTGAGCGCCAATTATTTTTTGTTGTTGTGTCATGGTTTCATAATTTGTATTAATTTCTTTTTTTATATGTTTCTATAATTGAAAATCAAGTTACCATTTTATATCATTTCAGCTCAATATTATAACAAAAATAGCTATATTTTCTTTTCCATTGTGTGATGATTATTTATAAAATGTTTACCGTAAAGTAAAACCACCTAAAAATAAAATAATATTATTACAAATGTCAAGACTGTTAGGATTTATATTCTTTCACTCAGCATTCCATTTTTTTTTATTTACTAAGTATTCAATACTTTACAATGATTATTGTGCCATCATTAGTTTTCTTTACCATGAATTTCTTATGTGGAAATATAACTTAAAACCTACAGTAGAAAAAATATCCCTTGAAGATACCCAAGTTTTCTGTATGCACCCATATATA